>VHZZ01000006.1:589096-622708 GCA_009801015.1 Silene noctiflora
TTATTATTTTATTATTATTATTATTATTATTGTTATTTTTGTTTATAAAATGGAAATATAAGATCTTGATGTTCTTATGATTTACGTATTTTAAGTCTTTTAGTGTTCTACAAGCTTAATACTTGGTGCTCATGCAAGCTCTCATATTGAATGCCTGCCACGTTAGTTGTTGGGTATTACGTAAAACGGTTTTACAATATTTAGAGTTCGTCAAGAATTTATGGAATAATCGGGGGCTAAAATCTAATCGGGTTATAATTACTTGGATAATTAGTTCCCTGGTGATAGTTTTTGTATATAAGAGTAATGATTACTGAGGAGATGTTTTACTCCCATAATCATTACCCGGGACCGGAAGGGTAGGTAATGTATTACCCCTTCATGAGGGTAATAAATTCGAGAGGTGAATAATTACTCTCGTACCAAATATGGAAAATACACCTTACATATCACTTCACTATTCATTTTTCCCTTTTTGCTCGCAATCCAAGCAAGCCCTTAACTGAAATTGAGACCTTATCTTACAATGTATGTGAAATGTAAGCATTTTAAAATGAAATGTAAAATTTTTTATTTTGTTAAAAAGTGATAACTTTAGTTATAATATTTTATCATTAAATAATAATTTTTTATTAAAAATGTTAAAATTATTTTCTAATTTTAAGGTAAAAATTGTATTAAGAGAAACTTTCTCATAAAAAAGTTTTGATAAAATTTATAAGAGAAATTATGTAATTTAAGAAATAGCACGGGTTGCTAATATTTATTAGGTAAATTAATTCCCTTTGTACAACTAATTTAAAAACATTAATAAAATGATTCAGTACAGAACCCGAATTCTATAGTATAGCTCAAATACTATAGAATAACTCAGATTTTTTAAAACAAACCTAGAAAACTTTAGTACAGAATACGAATTCTATACCATACAACTGGCCAGAGACACGAAAATTAGATAAATGGCTATTGAAATAAGCAAATGGGTATATGCCGTTTACTTTTAGAAAGCGTCTTGCTTGACGGATAGTGACACTGTTCATAGAGTGCTCAATTTTCTCCACTTATTTTCTCATGTGTCTTATTGTTTTTGGTGTAAACCATCCGGTTTAATCCGGATTCGAGCCGGGTAGGACCACTAGGGCGGTAAAGTTCTCCCTCATGAGTTTCAACACTGCTGCGTATCCAGGGCTCGAGCACGAGACCTCTGGTTAAGCTAGAACAACCCCTTGCCAGTTGATCTAAGTGCTCATGCGGTTTGATTCGAGTAATAAAGTGTAATTATTTGGAGGGAAAGTTGAGCAAAAAAAAACCGAATGTTCATGAACAACGACGTTGAAGCATTGACAACAACTGTTAACTGCTAACTTCCAACTGCATAACTCCATCGTTCGTCAATCTCTCTCTCTCTCTCTCCTTTTCTCAACGCTTCGATCGCTCAATTTTTGATTCCGGCTTTCATATGAGGTACATGTTCTTCAATTTGTGTTTCAACAGCGATTTAATTGATGTATTGTTGTATAATTTTTTGTAATTTTTGAAATTTAAGAAATTTCGTTTGATTGATGATCTTCGTTGAACAATTGATTGAATTTTATTTTATGATTATGATTATATTAGGTAATTACGCGGTATTTGCTTGATTGATGTAGTAGAATTGTAATCGTTCGCATTTATTCATCAATTATGAACAACAATTTAATTGATATATTGGTGTATGATTTTTTAATTTTTTTGAAAAATTCGTCACTATCGATTATATTGAACAATTGCTTGATTGAGGTAATAGAATTGTAATCGATCGCATTCATTCATGAACTATGATCCTGATCGAAAGTTCTGTTTAGAATATTCGCAAATTTTAGGTTAATGTTAGCAGGTTTAGTACTAGGTTTGATACGGCGTAAAATGATTGATGCACACCGGAATATTTTGTTATAGTCTGCCGTTTTTATCAACATTAGTGATTTGTAAATGATTGAATGTTTTGAGTTTTTATCTGTTTCATTGATGATGTAGAATGTTGATAGCTAAACCTTTGAAATAACAGTTTGATCAAAGCACAGTGTGCTGAGCTTAAGTCGAATTAGGTTTGCTAAATGTGTCACATTTCGGAGTAAACTGGAGACCTCGAGTTTGTGTTTTGCTGGTCCAGGAATTTTGCTTTCGTATTGTCGTAAATCTGTTTGTTTGTCGGAGTTCCTAGTACAAGAGCTATTTTACGATGGCTGGACAATTTGTTATTTTGTTCTAATAGTAGTATTGCTCTAGACTGTCAGGCATTACTGAACTAGTCGTTAATCATTTACCTATAATATGGATAGGAAGAAAGGATCAAAGGGAAAAGGTTACATGAAATACAAATTATTCGTTTGAGCCTCATTTTTTGTAACCACGTATTTAGTGGCGCTGATTGATAGTCTTTTGAGAGAACTATTATTGTGAAATGGAAGTTATTTCGTGTAGATTGTGTATTGAGATGGTCATTGGTTTAGTCCATAGTCCTCTCAAACTTTGCTTATGCGAGAATAATAATTGCAATGAGGCCTTTAGAATTCTTTTTGTACGTACATCATTGATGAAGTTAGTATTAGACTATTAGAGGGTATACAATATGCTTTGTAAGTGAAAATGTTTTCGTTGTTGAAAGATGACACTGAATTGGAAGTTACAAGGAGGAAACCGTGACCATCTAGACAGCATGGATGAAGAACTGATTTTTACTAGGCTAGAAGAGATACCCAAATCTCCCTTACTTTATCTTAAAAATTATTATTTCAAAAGAGGTGCTTAAATGTGTAATTTCTTGTACTTGGCAATTTCTCATCACCTTACTATTACGGTCAATTTCAAATGTCTTCATGATCAAAGATATGAGCATACATACAATTGAATACAGACCATGCAATTTTGCAGGACTTTATCATACCTACTTCAGATAACAGGCACTTCCGCACTGTAAAACCGGAGCTGCATTAGAAAACATATGGTGAAGACTGCGTTCCAACTCCATGTGATTAACTCATCTTTCATCAATGTGTACGAAATTCAGAGTCTTCAAATTTTTATGTCATACATAGAAATCAAGCTTTAAGGGATTGCACATTGAATTTTCAATTCTGTCGTTTTTATGACTTTAGTAGTGAAGTACTTGAGTCAAGAAGGTAAATTCCTGAGCTGGAAAGCTTCTATTGTTCATCTCAATGGATGATCAACGGGATACGGCTGTTGTAAGGCTGAATTCCAAACTGTCTCGTGTAACCTCTAAGAACAACACATTCAAAGCTGCTCTAAGGCCTGAGTATTTTACACAAAATACCCTACGCCCTAGTGTATCTAAAGATGGTGCTGTTAGGGGAGTAGCTGGTGACGTCACATTTTTTGTGCTAAAAGTTGTTGCACTAGAGACTGCGAGGAGAATCTCAAAATCTAAGTGCCCGCTTGCTTGGCGTAGCCTTCAAGCATGCCAAATATTATGTTATCCACCGTTTAAGTGGGTTCAGAGATGGGCGCCGTTCAAGAGCTTAGTGCAAGGCATGCGGGTAAGTGCTTATGTGTCACTTCAGTTTCTGATAGCTATACTCCTGATGTAATGTTGGTTAAAAAGTGACATGCTTCGAACTTTCATTTAACCAGATGTTGTCGCGACCATTGTTGGTCCTCTCAATAGCAACGGCTTTTTCAGACAAATCAGACAATTCATGGGCTGTTGATAACCATAATGTTTCCCCTGCCTCCGACGATTCGGATGAAGATTCGTCCTCTCTACATCCATGTGATACAAGGTAATCAAGAATGTTTTCTTCCCCTTTAATGCAGTAGTTGTTTTGAAATCATGTCATAAGCTGTTTACTCTTTTGATAGAGTAATCTTTATGCTCATGACAATCTTTTGCTGTCAACTGCTTCTGTAGGAATATCGGTGACTCTTCTAGTTCTGTGTCACTGGAGACTTGGTTGTGCAATCTTTACGAAGAGCTAGAAAAGCAAAGGATCAACTTACCAGAAAGGTGGGAATTTTTGTATGTTTGAGAAACTATAACCATTGAACTAACAGCAACATATTAGCTAATGTGTCCAAAATATTGTCCAATCTGATAATTATCTAAATATCCAGCATTCTAATTCTCTCAAACTGCATTACAGTCATACCAAGTGTTAAAATAGTTAAATATAAATTACACTTTTCAATAGACAAGACATACATATCAGACGCTATGTATCCGAACCCCTTTTTTCCCGATAAGGCAAAGAGAATGTTCTGGAGTGTGTGTCAAATATTGAACTACATGTACCTGCTAGAGTGAAAGGTGTGACATTTATCACTGTACTTATCCAGTTTTCCCCAATTCTCTGTGAAGCTAGATTATATCATCCTGGTTTCTGGTGTTGTTTCACTAATTTTATGGTTTATAACTGGAGGAATCATCAAACCATATAGGCACATGCTTAGCATACGACAAAAAGTCTGATTCATAATTCACTATGAAGGGACAACAAGAAGAAATGAATGAAACTGATTCTAGAATTTTTGGCGTATCGCTGTGCAGGTTTAATGAAACTGAGCTTCGAAGATTTTATGCTGCCGCGAATGGTGACTTTTCATGCCTACTTTCCTCTGTTAAAAAGACAATTCGTTGGAGGGAGACTTTTAATGTACTTTCACGAGAGGAACTTAAAATGTGGTCAAAAGTAGTCTTTTGGCATGGATTTGATGTGAGACACAGACCTTGCCTAATTGTACGTCTTGGTTTAGCTTGCACTATACTTCCAAATCATGATAGACCAAGATTTGCCCAGGCCGTTGGTAAGCCTTCATTACACGTACGAAACTACCAATGTGTTAAAAACCTCTCTTTCTCTGTTACATTTTCCTTTCAGTGTAATCCTTAAAGCCATGTATCAAAAACTGTGTTCTGAAGCTCTGAATCACAGGGGTGTCATGGGAAGGTTCCCTGAACACGGGAACAAGAGTGTCCAGATAACCTATAGATGGTTGTTTATGAATCGTTTATATGGCTGGTTTTTAACGAATCTTAAAGAGATGTGAGCCTTCATTGTGCCTTGGTGCACACTTTCATCTTTGTGCACTTAATAATTAAGACGGATTGCACAATCTTCATGATATAATGTTGTCCATCTTCCTGGCTTCATACGTTTATAGACTTCTAGCAACTTTATTTAGTATTGTTGGGGGGTTCCGGCTGGCTAATGATGTTTTCTGTTGACAATATGACATGGTATTTAAATTTTTAATTGCTCAAGCTACAACCATTGTACGCCAACTGGAGTATTGGCTCGTTGCGGTCAGTAGAATCGAAGTTAGTGGTTGGGGGTTGGAAAGTTCAAGCACTCCAAGCTTGTTATTTTACTGTCTGTTGCTTCGTAAATCTTGCCTCTTAATCGTGATGTCAAGTGAGAATAGGTGTCTACCAATGTCACGCAGTCAAATTCTTGTGTGGTACTTTTAGCGTACTCCGTGTTTGTTAAAATAATGGAGTCCTTCCCTATCACATCTACATGAAAGGTTTTGGGGAATGATGGTTGATGTTGATTGTTAATGCAGTTTTACAAATGGAGGATGGTATCCTGCATTTGGCCGATCAGACACCCCCTCAAGTTATTGTTCTGGTGGATTGTGAAGGTTTATCTCCATTTAGACTKCCACTGCAGATGTTACGTTCATGGTCTCTGCTTTTTCAAGATCATTTCCCAAATTGTCTCGGTGGTTTGTTTGTCATACGCCTTCCTCCTGTAGTTCGGGTGATGGTGCAAACTTTTATGAAAGTGAGTTCCTTGCTTGAAGTGTCGTTAACTGCTTGGTTTTCATTTGCTTCTATTCCAGTGCATTATATCATCATTTTTTCTATTTCAGATTTTGAAACCTGAAACTAGGCTGAAGTTGCAATTTTTGGGAGAAAAATACAGAGACATTCTTTCTGAGTATTTTCAGGAGCTCCCAGCATGTCTTAGGGGTACATGCATATGTGCAATATGCTCAAGTGATGCTTCCAACAATGTGTGGTGCTTTTCTTCTTTAGAAGTGGGGAATGACACACAGTTAGTTTCAAACAGACACGGCAGCGAACATCTCGATTTTGAGTATCTGCAGTCTGAGAGTGATGTGCATCAGATTTTTGATCAGCTGCTAAGAACAGGCATGATTGGAATTTTAATGTTGTGTGTGTTTGCTGCTTTCCTGGCTGGAATATGGAACTCCGGAAGTCAGCCAAATTTGTTTCTTTAAGTGAGGTAATCTTATGTTTTGGATCTGCTAGCATTCACATTATGTAGGGTTATCTTGGCAAATGGTACTCTGTCATTTAAAAGTATTTAGCTCAGATGAGAGGTTCATTGTTAGTTGTTACTATTTGGGGGATAAACATCTGCTGTTGAGTATGCGTATCATTGAATTGTGGATGTTGTGGAATACGAGCTCTTTACAATGAATTTGGGTATAAGTTGAAGAGCAGGCTTAGATCAATATTTACTAGAATTTCATTATTTCTTGAACAAAACCCGTCGATAGTGAAAATTTGAATTACAAAAGTTACAATTAACAGAATGAATGTTTCTCTAACAAACTATATCCTATATGCAGGTTGCCTATTCTTACTGACAACTCTTGTTCTTCAAACTGTCTGGAATTCTAACGATTATTCATTTTGGCTTGCGTATTCTTAAGTTTTGAATGTCTCATTTAACAAATATTTGTATTGTTAGTGGAGTGTTCCAGAAGTTTTTCTTTGCCTGATAACACAAGGATTCACTTTCTGAAACTTCTCCTTTCTATTCAATTTTTGCAGGCCACTGCATTTTGCTGTTTGATGACTCTTCAGATTCTGAACAGATTATCTTTATCTGAGGAACTTACATCGGCCGCCTTTGGCAGTATGTGATCAAAACTTCTTTTTCCTTTTTTATGTGCAGGAGGCTTGTTCATTAGTTGCCTTGCGTGCACTAATTGTGATTGGAACATATATTTTGTATATCAGTTATTTATACTTGTTTCTCTGAAATGCTTGATCATTTGTAGCACACCGATTGGCCTAAGAAAATACTTATGATAATGCTAAAATTCTGAGCCATAACTTTGCAAATACTCTTAAATTTACTATAAGAATATAGTTAGAATGAAATCATAGCAAGTATCTCCATTGGCCAGAAGTTTTAATAGATTATCTGAATAGATCTGGTGTTCTACTTATCTTGTTACATTAAGGTTAAGATAAAGTGCTCACGTGCTAGGAACGGAGGCTACATCTTTGATGGATATCTGGTTGTCGATTAGAGAAAGAAATAGTGCGGACTCTTTTTGGTCATTAAGTCATATTACCTCAACATGATTAGCCGTGGCTAGTTTTTTAGTTTTCATCTTTTGAGGGGGGTCTCCTTCTAAGTCTTTTTTTATCTTAAAATCAATCTTGAGATGCGACAATGGACTTCTACAAGCCTTGGATGCTGGAGGAGTGGAGGTAGTTGGGTAAGGGAATGCAGGGGTGTTTCGGTATAGTCTTATAGACATTAATGTTGACTTATGTATAGATGATTTCCGTGTTGTTTAGTTTTCAGTTATGCAAGCAAAATGACTTGCTAATTTGCTCTTGCTCATTAAAGAAATACGGAGTACTACTTTTTCATTTTCTTTTTTCAAATTAATGGTCAAATTTAGCCATCAATCTCTGCAAATATGCCTAAAGGTGCAATGTCGAATTATTTTCATGTTATTTCTGTAAAAATGCTGTATCTATTTTATATTGTGGGAAAATAGTGGTTAAAACTTAAAATTATCATTTAAGCCAAAGCGGGACAATATAAATGGGGAGGGAGCATGAAAAAGGAAGAAGAAAAAACATGAGGTTGTTTCCTATATTTGAGGTACATTTTTGTTTTTTAAATTCTACTCGGTAGTTATTTTTTACACCGTACATTTTTTAGACAAACTAAAGTGGCTTAATCTCAATGGAACTACTCAACAATTATAATGAAAGAGCATAAGGACTTCAAACTCGTGGACATATGGCAGGTAGATTAGATAAACTAGGTAAAGATGTAACCACACTCAATGTGAGTGTTATGTATTAATTTTTCTTGATCTTGACTTGACATCCCCTCAAAGCAAAACTCACTAATTACTTCTCTTTCGTAGGATCCGACCAAGAATCCGAGTCACCAGTTATTGTTACTAAATTTGTTTCATCCCTTTGAATTTAGGAGTTTGGTTGGTATAGGTATGAACTTAGGTTGCAATTTTGCAATAAAGTATTGTCAGCATTTTGTAAAAAGATTTGAAGGTTATCGTGACCCAATCTCAAGATGTTAAGGTTACAACCGAGGTCAAGTTTTAACTATCGAACTTATGAGTTTCTTTTTCCTTTGGTTTTTGACATTATTGCGCTTTTGCAAAAAAAAAAAATTACTTTCTTATATTGCATTTTGACGATCCTTTGAGTGTTTGGCCTTGAAAAAATATTTATCAAATGAAACAATTAATTCTGAGATAAGAGTAAAATTGTACAATGTCATGGTTGCTGTTAGTTTTGTTAAATTCCTGTTAAAGTCTTTGTCATTTCATTTGATGTCAGCGCACAAAAAAGTGGGAAACTGTGTGTTTTCTATCCATGCATTTAGTGGAAAAAAAATATTCAAGGCAGTTATTGTACTACACATACGTAAGCATATATACTTGTCCAACTAGGACAGAGAAAGATATAAAAGGATGCCCTGAACTAATTTTTGACATAAACAAACACCCTCAGGAAAAACAGTGAGACTGTGTTATCACTAGAAGACCACATTTCTACTTTAACTAACTTTAGATGAGTAATGTAGTCATCTCGTCTCGTCTCGTCTCGTCCCATCTTCTAGTGACCCTTGCCGCCACTCAAAGGATCAAACTTGGAAGTACAAGCAGGACAGAGTAGATGTTAGTGGGCGATGAAATGAATCCACCTAGTTTCTTCTCTTTTATACGAGTATTTCTTTATTATTCGTAGTCTGAGTCGTTCCCTTTTATGTGGTGTCCGGCCTTTATAGGAAAAGAAAACTAGATTAATCCTTTGTTTTAGTGATTGTCAACTTCACGTCTCCAGCTATTAATCAAAGAGGCTAGACGCTAGTGTGCCCGTTTAGGTGTATTTATAGTATTATATATTTCTCCTTCATTGGTTAAGTTTATATTGTACGGATATTTGATAGCTAGGTGAAAATATAATTTGAAGAACCTAAAGGGACAAACTGATCACTTTAAAATTCTTGGATATTTCAATGAAAATTTACCTTAGTTTCAGTTCTTTGACAGACCACTGCCCTTCTTGGCTCTCCCTCAATTTACCTCTGCTGGGATAGAATTGACATTTTAACTACTCAAACTCTACATGGTCACCACCGAGTGCAAAATAATATGGAGTATATGCTAATAATATGTCACCTACCTCAACTTTGTAGGGTGGTATAGAGAACCACTGACCAAGTTTCGAACCTAATTTGCCATTGTAGCTTCCTTGGACCATGAAAGAAACTATATAGACACAGTATGTGTAGTTCTGTCTGTCTCTGTCAGTAAAATGATAATATGGCGTACCGTGCATGCCTGTGTAGTACTTTCTCATTTATGTTTCGTCCTTCGTTCGACTTTGATTGTTAAAGATGTCAACTTTGACGACTATTTTAGTATTTTCCTATTATATATAACGCTTACAATTGTTCACATCAAACATGAGAGATTTTAAATTGTATCTCATCATGTATTGGGAGAAATCAAGGATCATTGTTAACATCAGTTGATTTCCCAAGAGATGATCAATTTGGGGTGAAAGGAGTAGTAATTTTGATTCTCCCTACTCATATACATGATGCTCCATGTGTTATTTGTGATTTTAGAATGGAAAGAGAAACCTTTGAGAAGCATTTGATTATTCAGTAGTATAATACTGATTATTCTTTTCAAGTACATATTTAACACGAGTACGTTGTTGGGTTTGAATCGAATGTTATTCTATGAAGCGAATTTGATATCTAAACTGTATTTAATTGTCATTATTATTTGAGTACATTCAGTGAATTAAGGTGCTTATTATGATAATCAGACAGGTTCTGGATTCTGGTGCATTAGAACATGAAAATCAGCCGATTAAGGTGCTTATTATAATACCAGCTTGCATGAAATATTGGTAGCTTTTGCAGGATAAAAGAAATACTAGATAAGTGGCGTAAGAATCACTTGGCTAGGTCTTCTCTTTTAGTAATTACTATAGACTAAACTTAGAGCAAAATATGCACGTTTTAGTTTTATCTGGATTCTGGTGCATTAGAACATCGCCTTTTATATAATCAGACAGGTTCTGTAGAACCTAAAAAGATACATCCCCTACAGATTTTTACATTAATTTTTGAATGATCTAGTAATTACTTTTGGCTTATGTATGTTACTTTTACTTCATGTACTTCCCATGCCTGAATCTGATCCTCGACAAGTGTACGACACTAGGACTGAGTAACTGACTTTACACTAAGACCCCGGTTTTAATAAAATAGTCCCTCTGGTTGAAGTTTTGAACCCGTATTCATATTAGATGCTTCTAACCGAGTCTGGAAACATAGTATAGCTTTTAATCTACAATGTGAATTTACATAATCTACAGCTTATGTTATGTGGGTTTTGCACTAAACCGCTATTGGAGAGAAGAGGATCAGGTTCTGCAACATCAATTTAATAGGGTGAATAAGTATTGTTTAGATTGTGCAAGTATATTATACGTGATTCCACTTATCTAAAGATGATTATTTGTGAACAATACTTTCAGTTAGCATAAAGAAATTCCTCTTAATTATAATTCTGTTATTAGTTAGTTACTACTGGACCAAATTAAGGCCACGGAATCTTAAAGTTGGATGGTCACCATTAATTAACATGTTATATGTAAATGTTAGATGGTAAAGTCATGTGGGTGGTACTTTTGACCTGGGTACAAATCTCGTCGTTATCAGAACTGCCTTTGTCCCTCGCTTTCCACCAAAAAGTGGAAAAAAAAACATCTTGTATATTATAAATAGCCCATCTTCATTCCCCTAGAGACTTGCCTTCACCATTTTCCCCATCTTCATTCCCCTAGAGACTTGCCCTCATCTTTTTCTTGCCTTCTCTACTAGTCTCGATTACTATATACCACTTACTAGAGTTCAGGATGATGAGTCTTAAGAGCGAGCAATCCAAGAGAACGGAAATCCTTTGGAAATCAAGCCTAAATATGGCCTTAAGAACTGCTTTGGCTTGCATTATAGTAGGGTGCACCACACTTTACGGACCAGAATCCATAAGAAAGCAAGTGGCGTTCCCCGCATTCTCATATGTCGTGGTGATACTTATTATCACAAACGCGACTTTAGGGGATGCAATGAGGGGTTGTTGGCAAGCTTTGTACGCCACCATTCAAACTGTTTGCCCAGCAATTTTGTGTCTGTCAATTGTCGGACCAACTAGGCTTACTGAAAGCTCAACCTCTTTGGTGTTGGCTATAGCTGCTTTCTTTATTGTGCTACCTGAATGGACCCACATAATTGCCAAGAGGATTGCTTTAGGACAGCTTGTGATCATATATATCATTGGTTATATTAATGCTGAACATACCGAGGCTCTCTTGCATCCTTTCCGTGTTGCTGCTAGCACTGCTCTTGGGGCCTTGGCTTGTTTCTGCGCCTTGATGTTGCCTTTCCCTCATCTTGCGTCCTCTCAGGTAATTATAATTTGAACTACTTTTATATGTTTTACTGTACCCGAACCCCTGAATCTTACACGTCTTAACTCTTCACTTAAGACCGTCTTACGTTGGGAGTTAAGACATCAAGTCTGGGTAAGACCGTCCGATAATCAAAAAGCCTTTTGTAAGACGGTTTTATGCTAAGCTATTGTATAAATACTCGTTAAGGAAATCCTTACCCTACTGTAAATTATGGCAACTGCTAAAAATAATATTTTCCTGGGATATTTGGGTAAACAAGATGTTTTACAATAATGCTTACGTACAACTCCTATTGCATGCAAATTTATCACTTTTTTTGTCAAATCAAGTGTCCAAGGTGTCATACCCATGTCGTGGTGTCGAGTGTCGGACACGGATACACAATGTAATACGGGGAGTCGAAGTATGTAACATAGCTTACTACATTCTTACACCTGGCTTTGTGAAACCCTTAATCTTTACCTCATCCTACTGTACGCCCGTCTTACCAAGTTTTTGCTATATAGTAATGTGGAATAATTTTGTATGGTGCTATAAGATGGTGTGTTCATTATCTTATGTGTGCAGGTGAAATACAACAGCAAATTATATGCTGAGAATGCGTCAGAGAGACTCAAGATTTTTGTGAAGGCATTTTGTGCAGAGGACAACGTATCTTCACAAGCACTGGTTTCTCAAGCCAAGTGGTTAGCTACTCAAGCAAATAAATTTCTTCAGTGCATCAAAGCCAGACAAGTAAGCAATACAAATGCACGCCTTAGTTTAACTAGACCTAGAGATTCGTGGGATAGTCTTGTACGAGATGGCCTTACATGTGAGACCAACCCAAATTGTCATGTTACTGTGTGATTATTATATGTTTGATGAGTTGGTCTCATTAGGAAGACCGTCTTATATAAGTTCTTGCGAAAACATAGGACTGTCTGCAAAGTATGCGAAAACATAGGAAAGTATGCGAGAACATAGGACTGTCTCACGGTACATTGGACTATCTGAAAAAGTAAATTTTTTTTTTTTTTCATGTCCTGAGCAGGAAAGCATGCACTGTGAGAGATTTCTGATACAATTTATGAGACCTTACTGCAAGAACCCAGGGGACAGATTTCAAGAGCTCGAGACACTGTTAAGGGGAATGGAGATTGCTATAAGTAACTCAACTTCTTTTTCACTAATGGATGGACAACTGAAGGATGAAATCGATGGTTTAGAGAGACAGATTAATCATAATTTGGAGCAGCTTATGAATCATATGCCCTGTCAAACATCGACTATTCCAGAATCTAATGCAAAAGATTCTACTGATTTTCTCCAAACACTTCAAACTCCCCCATCAAATGGAACACATTTACCCTCTTATTTCTTCCTGTTCTGTATGAAACTCCTACACACTCAATCAAGAGCCATGACTATTCCCTCGAGTAGTCCTAAACTTGACAAAAATACCCTTCAAACGCAAAACCAACCAAACGTGAATAGGATTTCTCTTAAAAAGATTTGTGTCGATTACAGTCCATTTACTGTCAGCAAGAAAAGGATAATCTCCGCGGTCAAATCCTCGCTGTCTTTGGGACTTGCAGTGTTGTTTGGGCTTTATTACAGCAAACCTAATGGATTTTGGGCTGGCCTGCCGGTAGCTATCAGCCTAGCAGTAGCTAGGGAGGCTACATTCAAGGTCACTAATGTGAAATTTCAAGGGACTGTCATTGGTAATGTCTATGGAGTTTTGGGTTGCTTCGTCTTTATGAGATTTATCGAAGTAAGATTCTTAGCTCTACTCCCTTGGTTCATTTTCACCAGTTTTCTTCGACAAAGCAGAATGTATGGCCAAGCTGGCGCTGTCTCAGCCGCAATTGGGGCTGTCCTGATTTTGGGCCGGAAAAATTTTGGCCCACCAAGTGATTTTGCTGTCACAAGAATTGTGGAAACTTTTATCGGGCTGACGTGTTCCATCATAGTAGAGCTGGTTTTGCAGCCCACTAGAGCTGCCTCTTTAGCCAAACTTCAACTCTCTAAATCTCTAAGTACACTTAAAGAGTCAGTATCCTCGATCGATCTCGTGGCTATGTCCAAGGCAGAGTTATTGGACAGGGCTAATCGGCTCAAGCGCGACTTGAGTGAGCTCCACAAGTATATAATTGAAGCCGAGGATGAACCGAGCTTTTGGTTCATACCTTTTAATAGTACTTCTTACAAGAAGATTCTTTATTCACTTGTGAATATGGGAGATACCTTGATTTTCATAGCCCATGCTCTTGGTTTACTTGAAGAGCAATTTGGAAGACTCGAAGTGATGGGATCCAAGGATGTATTGGACAAGATTAATGGAGATGTCAAGCTCATTGGGAAAAAGACAGGTTTTTCAATGAAATGCTTGGGCGAAATCACTTCAGTCAAGTCGCTACTAGTCCTTGAAAAGGACCTTGCTAAAAAGGGAGGAAAATATGATGTCGAGATGGGGAAAAGGACTAACAATTCTAATACTTTCTCGAGTTTTGATCAAGAAGATGTTAAGAAGTTCGATATATTGTTCATCGATCATTTGAAGGAAGTATCCGAAAACATACAATTCTCCGATGATGAGAAAGAGATCAAGAGTAGGATGGTGTTGAGCTGGAGTGCCATTGGATTTTGCATGAATCGCTTGATGAAGGAGACTGCAGAGATTGAGACTGGAGTCGGAGAAATTGTTCAGTGGGAAAATTCGAAGTGTCAGATTAATTTGCGCGAAATATCAAGTAAAATCCATGCAGTATACAATTAAATGTACAGATACTCTCTTAACTATACTTGGTTAAAAATCTTAAAATGAGACAGAATTATATTGATGCATTATGAAAAAATCGTGTTTTCGAATGTATAAACTATATACAGTATCATTACTCTTCCTTTTTTTTTCTTTTGCAAGGGAGGCTATGATACTCCTCGTAATCTTGTTATTAGCAAATTTCGGCTTTATGTAACTGAGATTTCGGGTAAAACGCTAAAACGCTGCACATACTTTACTGGAATTTCTGAAAAACGTATTTTAACAGTGATTATGATGCGGGGAAAAGTATTGTAAGCTAAAAAANAAAAAAAAAAAAAAAAATTAACAGTGATCATGATGCAGGGAAAAGTATGGGAAGCTAAAAATAAAATAAAATTAAAAAAAAAAACTTAGAAAATGTGGCTGCTGGGATTCGAGCCCAGGTCTCCACGGCCACAACGTGGAATTCTAACCACTAAACTACAGCCACTTTGGTGTTCATCTGATTGACTAAAACTGCTTTATACTGTATTTGAAAACCTATTGTTTATTCGAACGAATTCATGTAGGAATAGAAACTTCATTTTATAATTGTCCAACATCAAATAAGTCTTTTTTAGTTTACATCAACAAGATTTGGAAAAGGTTGTTCATGTGAGGTTGAATGAAAATAAACACACCTACTTATTTATATAAACCGAACACCGAACTAAGAGAACCGAAAATCTAGCTCCATTTTCAATTTTGCTAGAAAATCAAATAACTCGATAAAGTTGTTTAGTTATAGTTTGTGAAAACTTGTTTTTGTAAACCGAGTAACCAAACAGATTTAGAAATTAGTTCGATTAATTAGCTTTATTCACCCATAGTATCACATATGAGTCGAATCGGCTTCAAATTAAAGTTATTTGAGATATATCCTTGCATTATGCTTGGATAGTGGCGTAGGAATATAGCATATGCTTTGTACTTCAAGTATCTACAGTCAACACCTTATTAACGATCACCGATCTACTAGTACCATTTCGGATCTCTAAAAATGTTGAACTCTAATCAGCCTTACTTGGATTCCATATCACATTGTCATATTCGATTTTGTCTATTTATACACGAATAAAACTATACCAATTCAAATCGAATCAATTTTACCAAATCGATCCCAATTTTTAAACTTTCCGATTTTACCCCTCGTCGATTCCAAAGAGGTGGCAAGCAATCAAAACAAGCAGCAAACAGTTTGGTAAAAGCCAGAAAAATGCTGTCCAGTGTGCATCAAAGCGTGGGTACCAAGTCCAAATAGCATCTCCCCTCACGTTTCACGCTTCACGTCTTTAGTCTTTCACCCCAATTCATCAACTAATTTACTTCTATAAATTAATCACTCTCTTAATTAATTATAATTATAATTATAATTACCCTTTTTTTCTCCAATTACACAAGTTAATTCACTCTTAATTGCTAAATCTCTGGTAAGAAAACATTAATTAATAATCCCTTAAATTAAATTAGTCATTTTTTTTAGAATTATAGTTGTTGTTATGACTTGTCACTCTGTTTTGGTACATGGGTTTGTTTTGTTTTAATATTTGTAGCGTAAATCGGGTGTCCATTGTCGACAACAGTGAGTAATTCCCATTGTCTCGTGGCGATTATTATGTTTCAGCTTAAATGATCATATCTTTAATTTGAAGCTACTCTTAACAATAAAGGGTCCTTGATTTTGTTCCCTTTTTTAGTTGCTTTAGATTAGATTTTCATTGTATTAAATTAATTTATAATTAAATTTAATAAATTGCGTAAATGTCGGACTTTCTCTATCATATTACATGTGGGTTTGGCAGTGTTTGGTAGAGGAAGGTTCTGCCTTGTTTGTTGATCATAGTATTTATGATTTATATTTAATTTTATTATAATTTATTATAATATTTTTCATTGTTGGTATGTCACACTATATATATACTCTAACCTTTGATCTATAATTCTCAATCTAATAGAATATAATATTAATTGTCAATTGATTGCAAAATCCCAATTTTAGGGTTTCAATTTTGTACCAAGGTATGATATATTCTTCAATGATCCCTCTTTTGTTGTTGATTTCTTGAATACCCATTTTTGAATTTTGTTGATTTGTTATTAATCAATCAATTTATGTGTTTTCATGATTTGGGTACACCCTCCGTCCGATTCATCTGTTTACCTTTTTTATTATTCGTTTGGGGTATTTTAGTTAAAGGTAAACAAACGATCAGGACGGAGGGAGTATTTTTTTGGTGCTCATTTTGAGGGAAGATCATTGATAAGTTTTGTTGTTTGTGATTGTTTTTGCAAGGTGTAATTTTTATTCAAAAAGAGATCTGAAAACAATGGCATCTAATGGAGAGACATCAACCAAGCCACCTCCAGCTCCTTCACCATTGAGAAATTCTAAATTTTTTCAGGTATATTGCAAAAAGGTTTAAGCTTTTGCTTTGTGGATTGTTGGTGTTTGGTTTTATTGTGTTCGCGAATCGAGATCATAGCATAATGTCGAAAATGTTATGGATGTTTTTGGTTTTGATGAGGGAATGTGGATCTGTTTGTGGGTTGATCTCTATTTTATGATGTAGTTGGTGGGTAGTATGAATAATGTAGACCATTAAGGGGAGATTTTCGGCTGTGCTATGTTGATTGCTCTGTTACTCCGACACTTCACTTAACCGCCGTGTCCTCGGACACGTGTTGGTGTCCGACACGACACGACACTTCGACACCTCAATTTAGACCACAAAATAGGAAAATTCACCCAAAATAGCCGTGTCCGACACTCTGACACATGTCCGTGTCCAACACGTGTCGGAGAGTCGGAGTAACACAGGTTGATTGTGTGTCCATTAAGGATGTTGGCATTGTTGGGTGTTTAATGGAGCTAATGTACGTTGTTTTCTCAGTAAAATCAGGTCGTGGGAATTGTTTGTTTTTTGTGTTTTATTTTGGTGTAGCTGTCTTGTTCGATCTTATGAGCCTATTCCCTTAGTTTTTCGTTCGCTTAATTCTATTGATGATGAATAGTGGAGGGGAAATTGGTGGTACCGAAGTACGTCGCCATTTTTTTTCCATTTGAATAAACCTTGACCTTTTTTGTATATTATTGACAGTCAAACATGAGAATTTTGGTCACTGGAGGAGCAGGGTTCATCGGCTCCCACCTAGTGGATAGGTTGATGGAAAATGAGAAGAATGAGGTAATCATATTTCCAAAAGACTTCTCTTTGCTACTGTCTAGTAATGAGCAACGAGAGGAAGTTTTCTGTTTTACAATCGATGAACAATAGGAGATTAGGAGCTCGCTTATTATGTCTTTCTTTTGCAGGTTATTGTAGCTGACAACTATTTTACTGGTTCCAAGGACAACCTAAGGAAATGGATTGGTCATCCAAGATTTGAGCTTATCCGTCATGGTATTTTATCTCACTATGATCCCGTGTTATCTCTTATGTTACGCTCTGTTACACCGACACTTCACTTAATTGCCGTGTCGCGTGTCGGACACGTGTCGGTGTCCGACACGACACAACACTTCGACACTTCAATTTAGACCACAAAATAGGAAAATTCACCCAAAATAGCCGTGTCCGACACTCCGACACGTGTCGGTGTCCGACACGTGTCAGAGAGTCGGAGTAACACAGATGTTACGTTAAAAAATTAACTTTCCTCTAAACACTAATGTGCTCATTCTTGGCTATCCTGTGTGTTACGTTTGAGCTTTTTGGTGTGACAATTGGAGAAATATTGCTCATCGGATTGAGTATTCATAGACTAGGTGCAATATTAACATTTAATATCTTATTTAGGGTGCATCCCGCAATTATGTTCGACTACCTTTTTACAATATATCTAGACAAAATCATGGCTGTCAGTTGACAGAAAGCGTTTTGCTAGTCACTAACTTGTCTTGGACTATCGCCACAACTGAAATACGGAATAATAACTTTTATGTGGTTCGTTGTTTTCTTCAGATGTCACAGAGCCATTGTTGGTAGAAGTTGATCAAATTTATCACCTTGCTTGTCCTGCATCTCCTATTTTCTACAAGCACAACCCTGTTAAGGTGAGTACAAATTCGGGTTTTTTTTTTTTGTGCTCACCGGATTAAATTGTTCATGTTATTGCCTCGTAGCATGCCATTGGCTTTTCTTTCTCCTATTCTCAAAAAACTCTGGCTTTTGCTGGGAAAGAAGGGAATTCTCCCTGTGGAATTTGAGGTTTTGTGAAAATATGATGCCTAATTTTTCTCAAAACGCTCTTGCTTTGCTGGGCAAGAAGGGAACTTGCCCCGTGGAATCTGAGGTTTTGTAAAAATATGATGCGTAACTTTTTCAATGATTATGGGCATACGTGTCAGTTTTGAGGCAAGCAGCTAATGATACAGCAGAGTATTTACAAAGAAAGGAGCTTTTAATAATGGCACACTATTGGATGAGTGTAGGTTGATTTTTAGTTGCTCTGCTGTATGTTTGCTACTGAGTGGATCAGTGTAGCCTTTTAAAATAGCTCTGAAATTCCAACAGGAAAAGAAAATAGAAAACATAACTTTAAGTTTGTAGGACGCAAATTTCAGGGAACGTACAAGCAAGGTTACCGAATTCGCTCGGTGCCCTACGAATCGCGAATTCTTAAAAGCAAATTCTATCATGTTGCTTACTGAAAATACACATAACACACATTCTATAAGAGCGAATCGCGAATTGGTAAGGACGTATTCATAGCGAATTCGGTAACCATGGTACAAGTCCCATTTATATATGGCCACTAAACTCCAGTTCTTCACATCCTATAAGACCTAGGAACTTCCTTTGTAGACTGTAAATATTACCCTCGACACTCTACCTAGAAGACTTTGCATCTTATGCCTAGACATTGGTAAATTAATCTCAGCATCGCACTTGTGGCCGTGCGTATGAGTTACGACTGTCATCTGAGACGACTTACTCTTCGTCACTTCTAGTCTTCTTGACCTTCTTCTAATGACTAATGACATTATATGTAGAGCTACATTTTGCAATGTTTGTGTGATTTTACAAACCAAACTTACTGTCCCAAGTGTGCCTACCATCCTCACATAATTTTGTTCATGGCATGTCCAGCAACGCATGGTAATCTGTGTCAAAACCTATGTTACTCGGATACTTCACTTAGTTGCCGTATTCCGTATCCGATACGTATTTTCTCGGATACGATACGACACTTTGATACTTCATTTTAGACCAAAATATTGAAAATTTCGCACAAAATAGCCGTATCAGATACTCCGATACGTATTTTGTCGGATACGAGTAGACGAGTCTGAGTAACATAGGTCAAAACTATCTTACTGCCCTTGTCATTGTATTGGCTCCATGCTTCTGTGATGTGAGTTCCGTTCGAGACAAAATCATAATTTCGCGTAAAAGACATTGCTATTAAAAAAATCTGAGTATTCCCATCATTGGACTTGGCTGTTGAAATTTGTCTCATTTATGCGCTCTGTACTTCACAGACTATCAAGACAAATGTGATGGGAACTCTGAACATGCTTGGACTTGCTAAGCGTGTTGGAGCAAGGTACACAAATTTATCTGTGTTTTCCGTAGTCCTATTACCCGAAATCTTATATTTCATGTGATATTTACCAACGTGATTTTGCTGAATTTTTACAGGATTTTGCTCACATCTACATCTGAGGTGTATGGTGATCCGCTTGTGCATCCTCAGCCAGAAACTTACTGGGGAAATGTTAACCCGATTGGTAATTACTGTCACTTTAAGGATCTATTACCTTTAGCAAATTTTTTGAACATCGATGTAAATGTTACCTGTTAAATTTACTATCCAATGTCCGACATAGTTTAACTGTAATGTTAATGGATAGTTCTAATCGTTTTGTAGGAGTTCGGAGTTGTTACGATGAAGGAAAGCGTGTTGCTGAAACTTTGATGTTCGATTATCACAGACAACATGGCATTGGTGTGTGCCTTTTTCTCTTTTAAGTAAACCTTCTTTGAAAAGGCCTCTATTCTGAGATGCTTATCCTTGTATCCTTGGAACAGAAATTCGTGTGGCTCGGATCTTCAATACTTATGGACCTCGTATGAATATCGATGATGGTCGCGTTGTCAGCAATTTCATTGCACAAGCACTTAGGTAATTAACTTCTTTGTTTGTTGGTTTTTAGAAACTTGACCAACTCGTTTCTGTTCTCTAACGTCGTGCAAGGGATCCAAGCTTCACTACTTAAAAGTATATCCATTTTAACTTCTCCATGAAGCAAACCTTGTTGTTCCTTGGGTCGCACTTCAATGTAGTACCACGAGGCAAAAATCCTGGCAAAATGCAGATGCACTTTCACCATCGATATGAGTAGATTAGTGTTGGATGCGGATAAAGATTGTCTCACGTGACCGACCAAAGCCTTATATATTACTCATCTAATTATATTGTTATGAGATTTGTTATTTTTTGTCCTAGTTAGGGGTGAAAGCCCCCATCGGCAGTGTTATTAGATTTGTGAATCGCGAGAACGTCTACAACATACCCGCCGTCCCACACTCCCAAGTCCCACCCCACTACTCGGTGGAATTTTTCCGTACATCTTTTATGGAGTGTGATGCTACACCTTGTGCTGTAATTGTTATCATGTTTTCACATTCCGAAATAAAACTGCTGATGTTGATCTTTCTCATCTTTTGCAGAGATGAGCCATTGACAGTTCAGGCTCCCGGTACCCAGACACGTAGCTTCTGTTACGTCTCTGACATGGTAAGACGTTTCTTGCAATTAAGACATATGAAGCCTTTTGTCGAACAATCTCTCTCGTATTCAGCATGATACGAAAGGGTTCTATCTGTGTACATATTTTATCAGGAAAACATTATGATTAATCATGTAGTGAATTTTTCCATTTACCTGTCAGGTTGACGGTCTCATCAGACTCATGGAAGGAGAACACACTGGTCCAATCAACATTGGAAACCCTGGTAAGTATATCAGTTTTTGGGTAGAGGCACTCAACGCACGTTATTCTAAATAATCAGCCATTTTCGCTCTCTTTTTTGTCATTTTTGTCGCGTTGGGGTAATGTTGTTATTGTCAGCTCCCATTTTCTTTTGTTGCTAATAATTTTGGGCACCTGTAGGTGAATTTACGATGCTTGAGCTCGCAGAAACCGTGAAAGAGGCAAGTTCCTGACTTTGTCTGATGTTCCCAAGTCTTTGTAGATAATTAACATCCACTTTAATCAATTGAAAACTGTGGCATTCAGTTTGAATTCAAGTCATGAGTACGACGACCAATCCCCCTTACTACTAAGAGAATAAAAATTCTCTTAGTTTTCCCTCCAAAATGTGCATCTAACTCAATAGGGAAACAATTAAAACTTTCTTTTAATAAACTATTATCTTTTCCATGAAATATAATCTTATTATAATTATAATTATACTCTAATCTTTTAATTAAGTTCAAATTTATGAATTTTTTCATTATAATAAAATAAAATTGGTATTAAACTATAGACTATATGTTGCTAAAATTTTCGCAATGCAGTAATTATTACTTTAGAAAATAAATTAACACATACTTACTATAATGTTCGTAACAAAAAAAAAAATCATTAAAAAAATTACAGAAAATTATAAAATGAAATCCTTAAATTTATGGTAAAAAAAAAAAGTACTTTCGTAAAAATACACATTTTATAACTTTTTCAATTCTCTTTGATTAGTTTTCGTTTTCAATTTTTTTTATATCAAAATAAAATGGAGTAAAATATTAAATATTAATAAGGTGTCAATTTAAATAATAAACTAAAACATAAAATTTTTATATATACCGCGCACTGGCGCGAGAATACTAGTGACTTTACTATATAAGTAGTTGACACCACTTATATGCCTTATAATAGCATTTGGTCATCGGCATGCAAAACTTAAAACTATATTTCGACCAAGAATAATATTTGGATCTGAAGTTGTGAAAAAAATCTGGTTTCGACATTTTTCTAAACAGAAATCTAACAGCAAATGGGTCAATTGTACAGTTGATAAACCCTGATGTGAAGATCATCTCAGTGGATAATACTCCTGATGACCCGAGGCAAAGAAAGCCAGATAACACCAAGGCCAAGGAGCTGCTCGGTTGGGAGCCTAAGGTCAAGTTGCGTGACGGGCTTCCTCTCATGGAAGAGGACTTCCGCCTTAGGCTCGGGGTCCCCAAAAAGGTCTGAAAATCCCGAGAAGAAAACAGTGACGAGTCTACAAAAAGGTTTATTTGATGTCAACAGTTGTTTGCTTTTATGTCATTTCTTGAGAGTTCACAATAAACGTTAGGGACGTTCTTCTCTCGTCCCAGCTTATTTTGTACCGAGTAGCTACAAATGTATGGATATTGTGCGGGAATTTTGATTTATATCGAGTCATAGGAGCGTAAGCTTTGCATACTTGCATTTGTCGCAGGTTGTATCGTCAGGATATTTGACAATGTGTTGATTGTGTTCTAATCTTTTCGAAAGTTAATATACAAACCTTGTATAATGCCCGCGGGATTGTTTCAAACAACAATTGCTACAAACTCGTTTTGTAAAATCTCATCGTTTACAGTCATCGAGCTGGATGTTAAACTACTGCAAAATAACATGAACAAATCGTTTACAATTTCGACTGAGATTTAGCAATCAAGTTTTCAAGAACAATGTTATCAATTTTCCATGCCGGAAAGAAAAACGTTCAATAATCAAAAACCGACTTAAAATTTGCCTACATTTAAAATCAAATTGAATTCGGGATCAAATTGAACATTATTCAAAAATCAAAAGAGATCCAGATCATCTCTTGATCGAAATTAGCTCAATTAACAATACTAATTCCCTATTATAAAATTCGCATTTCAAAACATAGAGGCGTTCTTCATTCACCATTCTTGAGACCGTCATATTATAGACCTGTCAAACGGGTCGGGTTCCGGGTCGGGTCGGATACCGGTCACGGGTCGGATTAGGGTCAGAATACGGGTCAAGAAATAATTTGTAACGTTTTTTTTAATCTATTTTTTAAATTAGAAAAATAATTTTTAAAAACCTAAAACATATTTAAAATTAATATTTTAATCATATTCAATGTTTACATTAGTTATTTCAACGTTTACATTAATTATATTGACATAATTATTAAATTAAAGTTTTTTTAATAATTATTTTAGTATTAAGTATTGTAAAAGTGATATAAAATTGAGTTTTTAGTTATTTTTGTATAATTTTTAATAATAAAAAAAACAATTTTTTTCAAATATAATATAAAAATTTTAATATTTTAATAAAAAACTTGATTTATCTTTGACTCAACGAGTCAAACCATTCAGATTGGGTCTTGACCCTAAAATAACAAGTCATTTCGGGTTCGAGTCAAACCGATCACGAGTCAAAAAACAGGGTTTGTAACCTTAAAAACAGGTCGAGCGGGTCGGGTCGAGTTTTAACAAGTCTAGTTATATACCACTCCGTTTAATTTGTGATTTGATCACTAATCGCACATATTTTGAATAACCTTCTGAAATTGAAACAAATAAAAGATGCAAATAACAAAATCAACATTTTCCAATTGAATATCATAAGAACAAGAAATTCATTTCATTAATCCAAAACTAGGTAAATCCTTGTTCAAATTACACATTAAGATCTTAATTACCAACACTAAAACACCGAAAACAACAACATTAAACCCTAATTAACCAACTAAAACAACAGCATTCCTTAATCACAAACCCTAACCTCCGAAACCGTAGAGAGTTCTTCCTTGCCTCTTAAGAGCATAAACAACATCCATAGCAGTAACAGTCTTCCTTCTGGCATGCTCAGTATAAGTAACTGCATCACGAATCACATTTTCTAGAAAGATCTTCAACACACCACGAGTTTCCTCATAAATCAGCCCGCTGATACGCTTAACACCGCCACGGCGAGCTAGACGGCGAATAGCCGGCTTGGTGATACCCTGGATGTTGTCTCGGAGGACTTTACGGTGTCGTTTCGCTCCGCCTTTGCCTAAACCCTTGCCTCCCTTTCCTCTTCCTGACATTTTCTGAGGAATTAAATTGAATTAATTGGAATTTGTTTTAGAGAGAGAAAGTGTGAAGGAGTTTGTTGTGTGAAATGAAGGAGGTGTAGTGGGGGTATTTATATAGGTGAGGGATGTGAGGGGAGCGATCCGTGTGAGGTGAAATGGAGTGCTGTGATTGGCGGAAATTGTGGGGAACGGATCGTGGTCTGTTTTTAACTTTTTTTTGCTTTGGCGCGTAGTTTGGAAAATGGAGGGCAAAATTGATTTGGATGAATTTTCGAATTTTGGAACAGTTTTTGAATTTCTTGGGCTAATATTGTTTTGGCGCGCACTTAAAAGTGATTTATGTTATTTAATTAGATTTGTGTGGGTTAATTTGTACGGAGTAGTTTATTTAGTTTTTTGTAATTCAGATATTTGAAAATGATTCAGGTTTAGTAGTCTGAGTAGAGTAATATCAAATTGTAAGATTTGTTATTGAATTGGAAATTATAAAACTTGTGGGATGGAGATATGGATTAGGCAGGAAATTTGACACTTTATATAGAATATAGTAAATAATATGGTTAAATTCGTGTATTTTTACATGAATGATTTATGGCTCTGATCAATTCGTGTATTTTGGACCATTGAGTCTAGGTTGTTACAATATTTGAATTCACATTTAAATGGAGTGGTTTTTTAGTATCAGCTGATCTGCATAAATGATTACTATTTGACCTGCTGTAACTATAAAACAAATATTTTCAGCTCAAATAAGACTTCATGACAGTCCACTTAGCTTTATCCTTCTTGGAGATTTCAATTCGAGGTCTTATAACACCTTATTTATTAATTTTTAGGTTGATGTTATAGATCGTCGAAACGTTCGAGATTCATAATATCTATTTATAATAAAGTAATGTTCGGTTAGAATATCCTAGAGGTCGTCAAGCTAATGAGATTAATGGTTTTTGTAATACCTCTAGTTTCGGAGTATAAGAACTCGGTCGAGTAGGTTGTACTCGACCAAGTAAGTCGACAAGTGTCTTGTAGCAGGCTACTGCCTGTGAGCACTCGGCTGAGTATGTGAGACACTCGGTCGAGTATTTTTTTTGCTCGACCGAGTGCCCGGTCTGGAATCGTGTTTTCGAGAGGTTTTGATTAGAATGATTAGAGAGTATAAAATAACCATTTTAGTCATCCTCAACATTTTATAGACATTTTACAAACCTAATTCACTCCTTGATCATTCTAACCAACTTCTAAGTGAGGATCTACCATGTTGGTCTTCGAGTTTCGTAAGTCTCGCATATATTGGATTGTAAGTTCTAGATCCTGTCTTTATTGCATTTTGGTATTAGTCTTAAACCCTAATTTGGGTTATTTGGGGGATTGTGGTTATGTTTTTATGGATATTTTATTAGAGTTTATAGTGATGGTATGTGATTACTGTGTATAGATGACGGTCTCATGGAGAATTGTTATTGATTGCTTATGTGCGCTTCGATTGCGAAAAGGTAGGGTTTGCCTACTCAGTATGATGTTGTGTAATTATTGCTATGGTTGTGACTAATGTGAAATAAGATGATTGTGATTATTGTGGAATATGATGGTGATGGTATGATGGTGATATTGTGAGCCATATCGAGAGATGGTCTCACCCCCATAGTTCGCCTCTTGCGTCTCTCGACGCAAGGGGAATATGTACATTAAGAGACTTGGGTTAGCTCGTTGTGACGAGCGGGGCTTTAGGTGGACTGGCTGCGGTCACCCACTGGTGGTGTGGATTACTCGTTGCGATGAGAATCCAACGGGAGAGCTACTAGCTGCGGTTCGAGTCGTGTCCGAGTTGCAGTTCGACACTTGTTCTTGAAGCTTGGAAATGGATGCTTGATCGTGGTTTATGATTACTTTTGCATAAGATTGTGATGTTGGAATATCTGCTCACATGTGTTTGGTGGTGTGTTGTTTATTATGTGCTCTGTTGTGATCCATTTGATATTGTCGGTAAATGGTGAGCAGTGAGCTTTGACATGTGTTGATGTTTGAGTTAGCTGGCGAGTTTGGATGGGACATCGACGTTTCAACTTCGTTTCATAGCTTCCGCTGAGCCTTTAGACTTTTTTCACCTTTTGGTTTTCTAGATGTAATATGTCTTTGTTTGGATACTTGTATTTACATTTAAATTTTACTTTATCTTAACAAATGTTTCATTATGGTCCATTTGATATACTTTACCTCGGACAACCGATATGGTAATGTTCTCATTTGCTAAGGTAGGTCCTGGTAAGACTCTGTGATAAATGAGGGCGTTACATGTACAAATTCGACGATTTTAAAGCTGAATAACTAATGTATTATACGTTATACTCCGTATAATTTAAATTACGAGTTTTATGACTGACAATTGTAATCTAGAATTTACCATTGTTTCGTGACGTAACGACGACTTGAAATACACAATATATACGGCCTTTAAGCAAAACAACTTCATCAATTCACATTGTTTTTAACTTAGGAATTGAAGTTTAAATTATTTTTTTGCACGCATCTGCTATAAGAAGTCTTCGGAGTGCATTCTTGGTGTAATCACCCGTTGAAACGAGGTTACCCTTCTTGACATGGTTTCACGTACCCAGGTACTATGAGTGGCAAATATTATAGTTTCGCCACAAATACAATACAAAAAAGAATAAAACCACCGATTCAAGTTGCAAATCATATAAATTTGCCAAGTCGCTTGGATCCAGTTAATTCACTTTTATCCTATCTATATAGATAACGACCATTTTCATGTTAAAGGAATTCACAATAGTGCCAACTGATGCCATTTTACCTTGTGCGGATTGGTTAAACTCCCTGACATATACGATCTGTGATACCTGCATTCACACCTCCAAATCAATCGTTTTTGTACACAAATCTCCGCCACAATTTCACTCTGATGACTTTGTTCTTTTCGGTTGAAAAAAGTTGAGTTGAACTCAACTTAATAAAGCTGAAATGAACTAAATTGAAGTAAGAGTAAATTTGTGAATAAATTAGCTGAAGTTCATGAAACTGAACTGAACTGAACTAAACTAAACTGAAATAAGCCAAAATCAAGTCCAAAAACACATGACCATAATATTAATAGAACCCAAATTTAGAACTCAAAAACCTTCACCCAAATTTAAAACTCTCAAACATTCACCCAAATTTGAAACTCCAAACATTTACCCAAATTTTAACCACCGACTCAATCCACTATCACAAATTCTCGTTTGTAACGGACAAAATCCGTCACTTTGAAGAGACGTGTAACCAAGGGGAAGTGAGAGGACAACTGAAGAGGGTAAATAGAGAGGGGATGTGAGATGCCTCTTTAAAGAGACCGTTACAAGTAAAACGCTTTGATCGACTATATGACTATATCCAATAAACTCAACTACTCGCAAGTCCCAACTCCCACAAACTGATAGAAAGACTCGTAAAACAAAAAGACGAGAGAAAGAAAAACAAAAATGGGGTGGAGAAAGTTCGATCCATGGCCGGTGTTCTTCAAGAGAGAGTGGAATCGTAATTGGCCTTTCCTTGTTGGTTTCGCCATTACTGGCACCATCATCACCAAACTATCTCTCGGTTTTACTGGTAATTACTAATTAATCCATAATTAATCATCATTTTCTTAAATTTCGTCGATTGTTTGATTTTATGCTAATTTTACGATCACGATTACGATAACGATGAAGATATTAATGTCTGTGATGATTTTGTTTAATAGAGGAGGATGAGAAGAATTCGCCGTTTGCACAGAGGCATAAAAGGTAATTTCTGTTAATTTGTTAATGTAAACCCTAGATTTGTGTTTTGATCGTTTACGGTTGATTATACGGATTGTATTTTGATTGTCGAGTAAGTCTCGTGTGAGATTGTCGAATGTAGTAATATTGTGAGACCGTTTCATATGAGAATTAGTGCTGAGAATCGGTATAGATTATATGTATGATGAGAATGGTGAAGATTTGATTTCAGCTGACYTGAATTCAATGTCTCGGTAGTTTACTGTTGATTATACAGATTGCATTTTGATTATCGAGTAAGTCTCGTGTTAGATTGTCGAATTTAGTAATATTGTGAGACCGTTTCATATGAGAATTAGTGCTGAGAATCGGTATAGATTATATGTATGATGAGAATGGTGAAGATTTGATTTCAGCTGACTTGAATTCAATGTCTCGGTAGTTTACTGTTGATTATACAGATTGCATTTTGATTATCGAGTAAGTCTCGTGTTAGATTGTCGAATTTAGTAATATTGTGAGACCGTTTCATATGAGAATTAGTGCTGAGAATCGGTATAGATTATATGTATGATGAGAATGGTGAAGATTTGATTTCAGCTGACTTGAATTCAATGTCTCGGTAGTTTACTGTTGATTATACAGATTGCAGTTTGATGATCGAGTAAGTCTCGTGTGAGACTGTCTAACATAATGATATAGTCGGACACTCCGACATAACGTGGATCATATTAGGAATCAACAAAAAGGAAAAAAAGATAGAAATAGAAGAAGTAACTACCTAAGGTCTCACAATGACCTTCTCACATTAGAATAAATGTTGATTATGAGCGTAGATAGTATGTATAATGGGAATTATGAAGATTTGATTTCAGTTGAATTGATTTCTATGTTTCCGTCGTTTATAGTTGGTTATACAGATTGCATTTTGAATATTAAGTAAGTCTTGTGTCAGACTGTGTTATGTAATGATATCGCCGGACTTAACGTAAAACATACTAGCAATTAACAAAATGGGAAAAAAATGAAAGAAATAGAAGAAATAACTACCTAAGGCCTCACAATAAGATTGCTGTGAGACCTTCTCTTATTAGAATAAATGTCGATTATCGGTGTATATTGTATGTGTGATGGGAATTAGGAAGTGATTTCAGCTGAATTAATTTCTTAGGTTTTTGTAGAATGTTGTTTTTAGGTTACTTAAAATTGCATATATGTTTGTCTTTTTTTATTGTAAAATTGTCAGTGCTATTAAATTGAACGGATAGGATGATTGGATACTGTAAGTGTAAGAATTTGTTTATTGATATGTGATTATGAGAAAGCTCATAGGTTAATCGTTTCCGTCCTTGTACTCGCTTGATTTCAGTCATCAAATAGGCTAGTTTACGGTGGTTAAACTAGTTGTTTATGACTGTGCACATGATTTGAGAGCGTAAATGGTAATTTTGTGAATGCGGCTGCTAGGGGATGTGTTTTGTTGCTGCATGTTCCGTGCTGATAGGAGGTCATTCACTACTCAATCCGATATGTTTTACTGTGGATGTTGTTGTCTTGTACTCACCTGCAACGGGGCAAAGGGTGAGGTGTAGTCGGGAAGGGTGGAAACTGGAATTATACTAGAAGTCCATGACTAGAAATGGTAGGAGGGAAAATGCCTTGTGTGTCTGCCTGCACAAATTGTTGGTTTCCTGGGCAGCTTCAAGGACGAAATGAGAATAAGAGTACCGTTTAGGCGTTTATACTGCTAGGACAGACAAATTGTAATGCCGTGGAAACGATTAAGAAAATTTAAGTTTTACATAAATGTAGAGTATGTGGCGGTGTTTTTGTAATTAGCAATCAAAAACTATGTTTGGCATTCATGCTTGTTTATCAGGCGGTGGTTCCTTTTCTCCCACAAGATGTACAGTTTAAATTTACACCGTATAACTGTTGTTTGAAAGCCTGTGCGTCAATTTGCTGTCCCATTAGTCACTCTATATGGGATTCTCCCCATGTGTGGTTGTTGATTGCTTCCTCGCCAATGTTTCATGTTTGTTGTTAATGACTAACTGGACCTGGTTGCATACATTCTGAAGTCTAAAATGGAAGTTAATGTAAATATCATCTCATGTTTCAAGTTGATTGGTGATGAGAACTGTTTTATCATGGCCACTCCAAGCTGATGAAAGATTTAGTTGTTCTATGAAAGATGAGAATTGTTTCAAAGAGTCGCCTCAACCTCACTATACATCCATGTCCTTAATTTAAGCAGATGATTTTGTATCGTGTAGGATTTGAAGCAAAAGTTGTTCATCTTTTTTCATTAAGTCAATGAACATGTTCAGCGTACCCAACTACTTCTCCCCTTCAAATTCAAACACCCTTTATTTTCAATATTTCTTTCACAACAATGGTGGGTGTGTGGGACCGAGGTGTTTGGATTTGATGTGTGGGTGTACAAGATTACCACTAAGCGGTGGCTGTCTTAGTTCGAAAATGCACATCTCAGACACGCTCTAGCTTAAGCCATTAGGCACTAGCCAAAACGTGTCGCCGCACACCCGATACCTTATAGACAAGGTACAACGAGCGAGGCGAACTACTAGACAATCTTAATATATTGTTGTAGAGTTCTTTTAATATACCCTTCTCTTTGGACAAATATTTATTATTGTTTTACAAGTTAACACCCCTCAAAATAAAATAAAAAAACTGAATTGTTGCCCAAAAACTTTTCTAAAAAATACAAGTTTGTTTGCAGAAATTGTGCGTCTCATGTCTATAAGGTATTAATACCTTGTGCCCTGCTCTTTATCGCCATGGTTGCCTTGCGTCTTTTAGAACTAGCCGCTCTGGCAAGTTAAGGGGATCTTATGTAGGCAACTTTATTCTTATATTAAAACACAAAGAGGCTAATTTCCAACTGAACATTAGTGAAAAGCACGTTGTAACATGGAGCAGGACTCTACTTTCGTGTTAGAATCACAGTGAGTTTAATGGACCATTTTTCTATGTTTCATCATATTCCAATACCGGAGAGTAGTGTGTTTTGGACCCCACCTGAAATAAAACAATAGGTCATGCATGTGTAGTTAGCAACCCCCAAGTTCCTCTTAATTTAATTTTCCACAGCTTAAGGTAAATGACATGCCTTGGAAAAGGGGGTCCCTTCATTTTCTTCTCCCTATAGATTCCGCTAACCCAATTTGCTAATCGAACAAGGGATGTTTCCCCCAGTCCACCCTTTAACTCCGTTTTCTTTCCTTTGTGTAGTTTAGAATGCTTGATCCAAACATAGGTTTAGGGTAAGAGTGGCATTGAAAGCTGAATCAGGGCTAGGCCTTCATATTCATGTTCTTGAAAAGGGGTCAAATCTAGAAGCTGTACTATTTTTGACACATGCCTATCGTATTAGCAACTGCTTGGATTTTATTTTTGATTTTTTGAAAAATCTGCAACAATAAGTTGTATAATGCATATGTAGCCACACTTGCCTGGATTGTTGTTTGTCATTTATGCTTTGTCTCATGTCCTTCAATGTGCATCATATTTTGCGGGTTTTTTTCCTTTCAAAAAATAGTCTCCACGACTTTTTTTTTTTCCTCATACGTGCTGCTGCCTTATTCTAAGCACATTCTTCATGCTTTCTTTGTTTAACTTTCTATTACGAATTTTTCAATTTAAGTTCTATTGTCATTCCATTTAAACACTTCTTTTTTGGTGTTCAGGCATTAGCGGTGCTGACCTGTTTTGTGGTTCGTTGCAAGACATTACTTTTGAACATTACTTTTCATTGATGATGACGAATAACCAAAAAAAACGACGATACTCACAGATTTATCTTCATGACTGAAATGAGCATTTATTTTGTTTTCTCTTGCTCATGTAATACTGTGGTTTGTCTACTCGGTTTGATTTACACGTCTAAGTTTTGATGTATTGGTGACTCCTTGATTGTGTGCATGAGTGTCTGGAATTTATTTTCAATGGCAACTGGAATGGCCCGCACAATCTCTTGATTGCAATTTCGGTCTAGTGTTAATACCATGGTTTATTCTCTTCGCGGTTCTCTGTATGGACTTCTAAATCCCCATGTTGTGTTTAGTGGACTCAATTCTCAACACAGTTTTATTATGCTTAATATTAACATCTTCTCCCTGTTTTGAATACTGGGTTGGTTACCATTGGATATATAAACCAATGTTTTGTCAAGGCTATAGGTTTAGTTTTGCCCTGAGAAAGAGAGATTGTAGGACTGCACCAATTATCTCGACGTATGTCTCAGAGGGTGTTTTTTTGGTAATGGTTGGAATCCGTAGCTTACATGATGCCAATTAGAGAGTATTTATGGCGTTTATTTATGTTTAGCTGCGAGGGAGTATGAAACAATGTGTTTTTTTTGGGGGCGGCCAACTCCTACCCTTTATTTGGATAAAGGGAGAGGAGCGAAAGGGAGTGGATAAATTCTCTTGTTTGGTTAAGAAATTGGATTTCCCACCTTTTTCTATCGTGATCGCTCCATCTTCCTTCCCCTCTATCCTCATCTTTTTGTATCCTAACAAAGGGTTAAGAATGATTCACACTTGTGAATCCCGTGAATATGGAATAGTTTGGAAATCATGCCCGACCAGTTAGTACAAGTATTTAGACAATTAGACTCCAGTTTTGTGATTATCAGTTGGGAGATCGATGGGTGCTGGTATTACGGTAATGTTGCTTAGCGCTGTCATTTGTACCCTATTGACCTGTTAAAGTACTAAGCAACGTGGTCATACTTTGCTCTATTAATTTATTATCACTTGCTCTTGTGGCTGATAATTGTCCGTGCCCATCTTTTTTGAGTTAGCAGACATCATTGTCTAGGGTCCAGTTTTGCTTGTTCATGGCTTCATGTAATGTCATTGTTTTTGTTGTCTTGTATTGTGATATTGATATTGTTTGAAGTTTGATTATGACCGTTTCGACAGATACGTTTTTTTCCATGTCCTTTGGAGTTCATCAAGAATATTCCATTTCCCATATCAATAGATTGTACAGTCTTGTATATGGGGTACAGTTTAGAAACCGAACTTTTAACCACTTTTTTCCATGTCCTTTGGAGTTCATCAAGAATATTCGATTTTCCCATATCAACAGCTTGTACACAGTCTTGTATATGGGGTACAATTTAGAAAATCGAACTTTTAATCACTTATTTAGGAATAGCTTGTACACAGCCATTGCGCGGTATATAGAGTTTTTATTTTTTTAGTGTATTAAATTTGCACACCATAAATATTTAATATTTCTCTCTTTTGTATTTTGATATGA
>VHZZ01000006.1:623948-647866 GCA_009801015.1 Silene noctiflora
TTTTTTTTTTTTTTTGAAAAGTAGTCAAAATTGTAGAGAGAATGTGTGAGGGACTCGAAGCTTTTGCAAATTATTTCTATTCGGACTTTTTCCGTCTGAAATAAGACGGATAAAAATGTAACAATATTACGATAAAATGTAAATATTTTTTGATAAAATGTTGATATCAATTTTATATGTTAAAAAGTGACTATTTTAGTTATAATATTTTATTACTCGTATTAAATTGTCACTTTCGATTAAAAAATATTGCCATTTTTTCGTCTTTTGTTGAGATTTGAGACTGTCTTAAGGGAGACCTATCCGAATTCAGTATGTCTGGTCATACTAACAATTTTGTGATTGTCTTATAACCCCACCTCCTATTTAAATTAATTGTGAGACGTTATGACCGTAACAATTAAGAATTTGTACCAAGGAATATCTGGTCGAATTCTCTCGAGATTTCAGTAAAAAGACAGGAAAGATCCAACTTCCCAACACTGAATGAGTCAGATCCCTCACATCAGATGCACGCATATCCCGTCTCCTTTACATTTTTTTCCCTCTCCCTCTCTAAATCACACCAAACCCAATCACCAACCATCAACCGCCACGTAGCCACCTCAACTGCTGACGTGGATTTACCCTACAAAACCCAAATCAAATCGTCACCTTTTTTTTACCTCATTTAATTATCCCTCCAAATATTCTCTCTCCTCATTTTTTTCCCGGCAGTAACTAATTTTACCTGAATACCGGTTATAATTCACCGGTGGGTAAAAAATGGGTGTGCCAAATGACGGAGACGACGCCGTTTTGATTGAGAAAGGGAAAAAAGAAGGTGAACCGTGGGTTATTACCGTTAATTGTCCTGATAAAGTTGGTCTTGGCGTTGATATTTGTCGGACTATTCTCGACTTTGGTCTCTATATCTCTAAAGGAGGTAGTAATTTTGTACAATTTGTGATTTTTGTTTCATTTTTGTGTGTTACGGAAACAACCTCTTTTTGTTGCTAACACGAGGTATCTTTGACTTTGAGAGTCTCCTTACCTTGCAATTTGCGGGAGTCCTTGAAGCATCAGGGTAATGTTGAATGTGTCTCGAGAGATCTGCATTTATTTTGTTGTTTCAAATTGTATTTTATTGGGTGGTTTAGGTTGGTGGCGAATTATAAAAAGTCACTTGATCAAAGATATTACGCCATAACTATTGTGTAAGACCATCTTTTTGTGTGAGAGGTCGTTCTATATAAAAGAAACTCAGTTATTGATACTAAATTACTAATGAATGAGTATTTAACCAATAAAAGCACCATCTTATGCCATAGGACGGTCTTATTCTGTAATTTGGCTATATTATGACTTTTGTTTGGAATGTTTTAGAAACTAGCTTTAATGTTACTTTAAAACATTGTTAATGAATGTAACTTTAAAACATTGTTAATGAGCTAGCTTTACGTAATTAAAGAGCCATTGATTAGTGTTAATTATTAGTTTGTTGAGCATTTGTGTACCAGAAGATGATTTATAGCTGTTAGTTTATAGGTAATGGAGTAGCCATTCGATAACTTAAGCTCGCGGTACGCATGGGCAGAGCTATTAAGTTCTTTGAAAATGGTGTACTTATGGTTATGGATTATGAAGTAAATGAGTAATCCTCGTCTGATACTAGTAAATTGGAATATAATTGGCTGATCATGTTAATCGGGTATATTTGTTAATTGTTTATTAGGCTTTTTAGCTAGTGCGATTAATTATACAAGGCAATGTATAAATATCTGATGTCGACAATTACTTTTGTTACAGATGTATCGACTGATGGGAAATGGTGTTACATAGTGTTGTGGGTGGTTCCTCATTCCAGTACTCGCACGGTTTTATGGGTGAATTTGAAAGAACGTCTTGTCTCATTCTGTCCGTCATGCTCATTGTCATATTACTATGCTCCACCTGCACCTCGCAAGTCCTCCCCTATCTACTTGCTGAAGTTTGGCTGTCTTGATAGACGAGGGTTATTACATGGTAATGATAATTCATAAACATTATGGTCCTTGTTATTATATTGGATTTTTCAATTCACAATAATGATGCAGCTTTGCTTTCTTCTATTCAGATGTTACCCAGGTTCTTTCTGAGCTTGAGCTCACAATTGAGAGGGTGAAAGTGACGACGACTCCAGATGGCAGAGTTCTGGACCTTTTCTTCATTACAGATAACCTGTGAGTACCTATTCCGTTGATTTTAGGGTAAATGATCCCATTGAGCATATTCCATGAGTCATTTATTTAGTTCATGCTTTTATCGAGGCTGGAAACTTTTCATCTCGTCATTTTAAGCATATTGTTCTCTTACAGAAATACAGAATTATAGTGCATGGCTTTTGTCAAGTGTTTCGATAGTTAAGGAATGGTAACTGATAAGTTTGAACATGTTTCCTTTGTCTTTCGTGCTTTATGGAGTCGATGATTTTTGTTTTCTTCTATCTAGTTATTGGTTCAAGAAAATTTTTTCAGCTCTAGATATGAAGGACAGAATACTCATGTGCGTTGCATCGTATCATATTAAAGCATGCGTGATACGTTGGGACTTCTAGGACTGCACATGTCTTTTGTCTGGAAAGCAGGAGTGTCATGATATGGATCTCTCACTATGGGATAATTCTGAATATTTTTTTGTTCTTGTCGTGTTAGGAATCTTCTCCACACAAAGCAAAGACATGGAGAAACTTATGAACAACTACGTAGTGTTTTAGGCGAATCGTGTATAAGCTGTGAAATTCAGATGGCAGACTCCCACTATGAAACTCGTCAGGGTACCTCGTCTATATCTCCAGCTGTTGCTCAAGAATTGTTTGCATCAGAATACTCAAAGAAAGAGTGTCATATGCAAGCTCTGAGCCTAGAATTGACAAAATTGAAAAAGGCTGTTGTCAACGTGGACAACTCGTTGAGTCCAAGTCATACCCTGCTTCAGATACATTGCCTCGACCACAAAGGTCTTCTCTACGATATCATGAGAACTGTAAATGATCATGATGTAAAGGTATCGCCTTCTTATCTTTTATCTGCAGAGCACAACCATTATTGATCAATGAGTGATTAAAATTCCTTTTAGTCCTTTCTGACAATTATGTAGTTGTTTCTCAGTTGAGATGTTGAAAGGGATCAGATGTCTTATTGATTCAAAATTTCTTTCTGTCCTTACTGACGTTTATATACGGAGTTGTTGTTTATTTTTTTCTTCACTCCTAACCCTTACATAGTTACATGTGATCTCTCATTTACTGTAGCTAATATAGAAGAGATTAGAGACAAAAATACATCCAATGTGATCTTGTCCATGGTGCATTTTTTGTTGAATGAACATTTAAGATCAGTTTTACCTCTCTTTAAATACTTAATACAACTATTACGCTAGCCGATTTGCACGAACTATCGTTTGCTGGTTAGTGATATCTGTGACCTCTCCTACTTAAACTTTGTTTTCTTTTTTGGCGTTAAGGAATTGATTTTTTTTGTCGTCCCCTTTAAATCTGTAGTTATGAGTGATACTTGTCGGCCATCACAGATGTTAAATTTAGCCTTAAATTGGAAATTCTTATTTGTAGCCTTGTAGGAGCTAAGGATAGTCTTGGGCTGTAAGAGTCGATTCACATCCTTTTTAAAAGAATCTCATGGCTTGAAATTTGGTTCCTTTCTAAATCAACCTTACCCGCATGGCTTCCTGTTTTTTGGGCGTCCTTGCTGGTGAGTGTGACGTGCCTGGGGTAAACACTGACTAGGCAAGGTTATGGGTTTAGATTCGGGAGGGTATTTTGTTGGTCACATTACTACTTTAGTGTTTAGAGTATTCAAAATCTATAGTTTTCATATAATGAGGACTTGGAAAATTTCAGCAGAACACCGGCAAAGAAAGTTACCCTGTTAACTCGTAGTGAGTTGAATATATTTTAAATTATCGGCACTTGTAAGGTTGTTTCTCCAAAGCCGTGCCTTATGTTTCCATGCCTAGATGCTAATTTGATTGCTGAATAGCTGTTGCTGTTCAGATTCCCCTTTCAGCTAATCTGATTCTTGTAACAAATGTCTCACACACTTTTATGGTTTGTTATCCTGCATCCAGATTTCTTATGGTCGATTCTCTCTGGTTACAAAAGGGCATCGTGACCTAGACCTATTTATTCAACAGAAGGATGGGAAAAAGATCGTGGATCCTGAAAAAGAATACTCGATATGTTCCTGTCTGAAAATGGAGATGCTTCATCCATTGCGTGTACTTATAGCTAACCGTGGACCAGACACTGAACTATTGGTAGCTAATCCAGTTGAGTTATCTGGACGAGGAAGACCTCGAGTATTCTATGATTGCACTCTTGCTCTTAAGAAGCTCGGCATTTGTGTTTTCTCGGTAATTATATGATTATATGCTCTACTTTGGCTTTTACATTGTTCACATCCATCCTATGTTTTACTTAAACTTGTTTAGAAGTATCCGACACAACCTAATATAAAGTGTTGGAGTCAGCTATATGAAATTCACATGTTTTTTTGCTCAAAATGAAGTGTCTTACGGGTAATGAGATAATATGCTGAGTCGGAGTTAACATTGTTCTCATTAATTTTGATGAACGCTATTTGTCTATCCATAATATTTAAAGATTCAAAGTAAATTACACTTATCTTCGTTTTTAAGAAGCTATAGCGAGTATATAGAACGAGAAGGTAATAGTTAGATATGGCCTGACTGCTAAAGTCAAATGGGAACAATATGAACAGGTTGGATTACGCGTCTCCCAAAAGCTGAACTAAACTTGTCATTATATGTATGCAGGCTGAAATAGGGCGGTACTCAGCATCAGACCGAGAATGGGAGGTCTACCGGTTTCTTCTAGATGAAAAATGTGAGTACCAATTGCATAAAACTGAAGTTAGAAGTCAGATTGTAGACCGAGTAAGGAGAATGTTAATGGGTTGGTAACTGTAAGCGTATTCATGTTCGAGCTAGAGATCGATCTTTTTCTGGAGTTGCAGACATGTTCAGCATTCCATCGACATTCAAGATCGATTCTGATGTACAGTTCATTTGTTTAGTTGTATAAGCAATCTATTTTCAATTCTGAGTAGAGTAGAATCCATCCAGGTCGCAGTGTAAGCTGTCCGGCCTTCGCCTGTGTGTAATATTTGCTTATATTAGTTTGTTATTCTTTGGCTGTCCTTCCCTTTTTCCGGTTTCCTTTGCCTCGGAGTAAAAGGATCCGTAATGGCATTTTGACAGTGACTCGCTAAGAACTCAGGTCTTAAGTAAGTTACCTGACATCTACTTCCACCTTAGGCTCGGTATTCGAAAATATGATTTGATAATATTCTGCTTCAATCCTCTTCACTACTAAGAGAATAAAAATTCTCTTAATTTTCCCTCTTAAATGCATTTAGCTCAATAAGGAAACTTTCTTTAATAAACAATAGGAAAATGATAAATACAGCCCTAAGGGTTGTATTTAAGGGACCAAAAAAGGAAAGAAAAACTTAAATCAAGCATTAATGACATCAATTTACGCGTAATTGTGTCGTAAATTCCTAATTTAATTCCATTTTGGGAAGTATTTTAGCTCTTAAATACAGCCCTAAGGGCTGTATTTATCATTACCCTAAACAATATAATCTTTTTCTTAAAATATAATCTTACAATTATTATACTCTAATATTTTAATTAAATTCAAAATTACGATTTTTTCATTATAGTAAAATAAAATTGGTATTAACCCTTAAACTATAAACCATAAGTTGTTAAATTAGTCATAATGCAATTATTATTATTTAGAAAATAATTTGACACATACTTACTATTAACTTCGTGACAAAAAATGGAGAAAATTAAAAAATGAATCTGTAGTTTAATGGTAAAAAGAGTATTTTCACCAAAATACACATTTCATAATTTTACTCTATTTTCTTGGATTAATTTTCCATTTTTCAATTTTTTTCCATATTAAAATATAATGGAGTGAAATATTAAATATTAACGAGGCACCGATTTGAATAATACTAAAAAAAATACAAACCCTATATATGCCGCGCAATGTGCGCGGGATCTATACTAGTTTCATTATTACAAGATTTTATACGTACAAAATGGACTGGGATTTTGAGAACCACAATATACAGCTATTTATAATGCATATGACAAAATTCTGATACAATCGGAGAGCAAGAACTTACACGAAACAGTTCAACACATGAGACTAACTCATTATCGCTCATGAGGAATACGAATGTTTGAGTTAGGACCTCACGCGTGAAACTGTCTTACACAAAATTTACGGCTATTGGAGAAAACAAACACAATAGTTTCTCCCAATTGTTGCAAAAGACTACACATCTTTCTTGGACATCCTGGGTCTCCTGAGCTTCTCCCAACTTGAGACGATCAATCCTATTAGGGAGTAAAACACGGCTTTTATGCACGAGACTAGAAAATGCCAACAGGATGATGGCCAGTACCATGGATATAACAGCCGAAAGAATAGACTAATGAAATGCCGAGGGTACTGCCCAACCTGTAGACCAAAAATATTTATACAGAAACTCAGAAAGGTTAAATAATATGAATAAATATAATAGTTGGGCCTCAACCATCACCTTAAGGTTTTGATTGAGAAGGTTCATCTATCATGGTATCAGAGTTCGGTCACAGGTTCGAATCCTGGCAACCTTGGTTGTTTCAAAAGAGTACGACAGTAATAAACAAACTTCCCGAACTGAAAAAGGCAACATATGAGCGACAGGAAGTTCCTAAAACCAAATGCTTCCTATTGTCACAGTCGTATTTATGTTCTACATACTCGACCATTATTTTGTTTTACTTTAGAAGAGTTGAGGAACCAAGTTGCTCTAGATAACTAATGTAGTTCATAGTTTAAACTAAAGGAAATGACAAAAAGGCCTAATTACTTACCGGGAATAGTGAATTCAAAGCATCCCAAGCTGCATGGCGAACAGTCCTGGTAGGATACATTGGACCTCCGGGAGGAGTAAAGCTGTACAAGCAACTCTTCAGTCGAGTACTAGTAGTCATCCTAAGCTCCAGACCTACATTAAAGCACAGTAAACTCAGCCTTCCCTAACGCTTTTAAAATCGCATCGAGAGTTAAGACAACGAGGTAATGCACCTTGGAGAATCTTGATTTGAGACAAATAGTGCAGCAGGACAGGCTCCACCTTCAATTTTTGAAGCTGAGCAAACAAAAAAGTGGTGGTACAACCGATTTTAGAATTCAGCGAGTTACAAGCTCAAAAAACATGATCATTTTCTCAACCTACCTGATCGCCGAGCTCGGTCACAAAGATATCCGCTGGGCCACCAACCAAGAAAGAAGTTGGAAAAGCCGGGAAATGGTTAAGGAAACCTTCAAGCTGGTCAACTGTGAGGAGGAAACATCAAAACCATCAACAGCCAAGCTGATGAGCCTTACAGAGGAAGGGGAAAAAAGATCAAAGGAGCATCATCAGTTAAAAAAGTACCTGCATTGTAAAAGAACATAAATCTTGACAATAGAAGAAACAGGTCCCGCTGAGCCTGAAATTGCAGGAAAGATAATAATCAAGAAGTCCGTAATTTAACCATCCAAAGTGTCGACAGAAATTAGTCAATAGAAAGTATACCAAAAAAACAAAAAACAAAGTATGTCATCATCCCACCTGTATATTAAGTTTTGCCAAGCGTGACTGGTCCAATGCAACATTCTCAAGAAGATACTGAATGTGCATGGAATATAAGGAATTTGTTAGGATTCGCGAGGCTGCCTGGAGTCCATGGATAAGTTACAACAACAAAACTACAACGGCCAAAGATAGAAACTTACGTAAAATATGGACTGAAACTGTTTTGTGTTGGTCTGCACATCAATCCTGGATATCAAAATTCATTTCACCGTTAAGTATAGATAAGCAAACTATCATATTGGGCAATCTCTTTACAAAAGAGAAAAGGTAAAATTCAATTTTTATTTTGTTGATATCTTAAGTGATTGAACACCATCATCCTCAAAGTTCCTCTTATCACTGCTAGTATCTGGCTGACACAAATGGTGACTTGAAACGTTAGCTGGCACTAGCCCGGTCAATAACCCAGAAGACTAATAAGTTAATTCTTAGGTACACCAGGTCTACCACGTCATCATACACCCAAACCAATGAGAAGAAAAACACCCCAAAAGCCAATTATAGTAAAGAAGGACAAGCCCAAGACGCAGAATGCTGTGGAAGGAGCTGTAACATCCTGCTCAGCAAATCAGAAAGTTGGCAGCAGAGTGAAAGAAAAGGACCAAGGGTAATTGGAATTATGCTGTGTGTATATAGCAATATGCAGCTGGAAAATGTTGTATCTGTGTAAATGTACTTTGTCCTTAGTACAACTCATCTAAGGTAACCTTGGTGACCGACTATATATAAAGAGTCCAATGTAAAAGCCAATACACAATTATCGAGAAAGATGACAGCCGCCAATGGGCAACAATATTCACCTAAATAAAAGCATCCTATTTACTGCAACTTTTCATACAATGTTCATACTAATCAAATTCGAAATGGAACTGGCTCTCTATAAGGAGAAAAGTAGGGTTCATGACAGGTGTAGTGGAAAGACCCAAGACAAATCAAGTCAAAATAGAAGCATGGGAGGCTACTATTAACTTGTTGATTTCCTGAATAGTTCAGAATGTGAATGAACCTATTAAGATGGCCATAATGTATACTCAATGTGCAAAGGATATTTGAAGGATCTTGAGAAGAAGGTACCTTGTGAATAATGGAGCAAGAAAATACAAACTCAACAAGGAAACTTTTAGGGTAAGATTATTGGTAGTCTTGAGACAAGACTTTGGTAAGTCTTAAACAAGACTCACTCAAGACTACCAATAATCTACAAAAGTCTTGACAAAGTCTTAAGTTGAGTCTTGGAAATCCAAGACTCAACTTAAGAGCACTAGCAATGGACAAACTTAAAATAAAGTTCTTCCTTTCTATGTCATCTTTTGACAAACTCTATAAACATAAAACTTTAATCTACAATGGAAGAACTTTAAATAAAGTTTTTAAGAGCATTGGTAATGGACAAATTCAAAATAAATATACTGATTCTTTGGTTAATTTTTTTGTTTTTAGCACAAACTTGGTTCTTATTTTCAAACCAAGTTTGTCAAATAAAAGACAAACTTTTTGTCACAATGGACAAACTCACCCAAATAAAGTTCTTGTGACAAACCCAAGAACAAAAACTACCCATTGCAATTGCCCTAAGACTTTAGGTGAGTCTTGACCCCACCATGAGTGAAAAGTATCCAATTAATGGATACCATGTGACATTTTTTTAGTGAAGTGAAAAGTAGAAAAGTAGAGTCTGAGGTGAGTCTGACGGATAATGTATAAAGTCTGAGGTGGGTCTGAATAATAAAGAAATAATAAAAGTTAGTGGAAAACTAATGTGACAGAGTCTTAAGATTTGGAAGAGTCTTACTGATAATCTTATGAACTTAAGCAAAACAGAAAATCTGTTACTGACTACTACACCCAACTCAGGACTAGGACGAGTTGAAATAATCAATGACTAGAGTTTGCAACCTTTATGGAGACCATGCAGAAATACAAAGAAGAAGCAAGACTTAATCAGAGGACTGGACTCGACCTTTGGACCCCAGAGAAGTGCCATCCTACTCATGTTACCACTACCAACAGTGGATGATGCTATGTTAATCATGGTGCAAGGGGAAGCACAACAAGAAAACAAACAAGTCACACAAAAACCTGAAGCGGAAGTGTCAGCTCTTCTGGGAAAGGGGGAGCAATCCCAGAATGAATGCAAACATTGTGGACTAAGCAACCTTACTTCTGACAAGTGCTGGTACGAACCAGGAAATTCTAAGCCCAAAAGGGGAGGAGGTAGTTCAAAAAGGAGACACGGAAATTTCAGAGGTTTCAAGGGACGTTTTAAAGGCAGAGGTAAGACTAATCTCTTGTCCGGCAATGTGGAGTGAAACTGATAAGAGATTGAGTGCAATTTTGCATGTATAATCTCGTCTCAATGCAGAGTAATCAAAAAATGAATGGATTATTGACTCGGAGGCAAGTCATCATATGATCACAAGCCTTGATAAACTCATCAATGTGGGGGTTTTGACTTATATATGATATTATGAAAAGGGCAGGAAAGAGAAGATGAGGTGCGCGCTTCACTTTCGAAATCACATGACTAAGAAAGAAAAAGGGCTAAGTCGTCAATCACTTCATTCTCTTTTTAATCTTGTTTTGATCTCGGCGAAGGGATATAAAGGAGGGTGCGGTTTGTCAGCGAGAGGGCACGTCAGTTCTTCGGCTAAAGACAGCCAGCTCTACTTAAGACAGCCTGTAAGTGGCAGGTTTAAAACGAAATGGTGGGAGACTGAAAAAAATGTGATGTATGTCCCGGACTTTAAGCATAATCTTCTATCTATCCAGAAGTTCCTTGAGGACAATCAAGCTATGTGGTTTTCTTCAATAGTCATTATGTTATACAAGATTATACCATTCATGAAGTCCAAGCAAGAGGAAAAGCAGTAGGTGGAATACACTACTTTGAAAGCCACAAAAGAACTACCAATGATGTTGTCAACGAAAATAAACCTCCCAAGAAATCTTATATGATCTTATAGCTTTTACTTTTATACCTAAGGCTGACAGAATGTGTCATGAGCCGTTAACTACTGAGAAACACTCTTGTAGTAAAAATCTTTTGTCTATGCATGCCAAACTTGACTCCTACACTTTATGGCGTAACAGGCTTGGACATGCTCCATTCAATAAATTGCAATATATTTCGTCCCTTCAAATCAATGCAATAGACGCTCATAAATAGACCTGCCTTTGCTATCCCATGACTAACCCTCTGAGTCAATCCAGTAATGCTCAATCTTTTGCCATGGTTCGCATGGGCATATGGGGGGCTTATAAAATGCATTATAGGGGTAGATACATATACTCTTTTTATCCTTACTTACTGGAAATGAAAACAGAGGCATTTGAGTTTTATACGAGTTTTACCAATTTGCTAAAACTCAATTTGGTGCTAACAATGCCCTTGAGTTCAAAGACTAACACTGCTAGGAATTATTTGCCTCCAATGCATCATACATCAGACAAGCACAGTAGATAGGTCACAGCAAAATGGATTAGTAGAAAGGAAACACAAAGACTTGTTGGAGATCCGTGCGACTTTGAGGTCGGCCCCCCTTGAGTTATCGGGGTGATTGTGTCATGACAGCAGCCTACATAATCAATAGGCTTCCTTCCCCAGTTACAAAAACTATAACACCCTATGAAATCTTATATCAAAAGGAGCCTGACTATTTAAGCTTAAAAGCCTTTGGGTGCTACTAGGGACAAGGACAAGTTTCAAGCCAGGGATATACCTTGCATATTTATTGAGTACCCTGCACACCAGAAGGGTTATAATATAAAGGAATTGCACTCCAAGAAGAGGTTTGTCACTAGAGATGCACATATCTTTTGCACACATATTTCCCTATAATGATCAACACAAGCGCAAATTTGTCCAACCTTATCCTGTTCAGCTTTCCACAACAGGAGCCTGTACCACCAGCAATTCACTTTCCCATACATCAAACCAGCGGCAGTACTGGTGCTGATACCCCCACATACCTATCTTGACAATACAGGTACTCTAGTAGAATTAATAACAGCCTATAATGAAAGTCAAGTCTCAGGAACTGAAGACGAGTCATCAAAATTTCACCGAAAGTCAGATAGACTAAGGAACGATCCTGAATGGATGAAGGATATTTTGATCAACTACAAAGGAAAAATAACAAGGGAGATATAACTCAGACAGAGGCCAATGAAACACGGTATTTTACTAATATGTTTACTCAGATAATAAAAGTCGAGAAGCCATCTTATTTTGGTGAGGCTGTGAAAAAAGCTGAATGGGTTTATGCAATGAACAATGAACTGAATGCCCTAGAAGAAACTGATACTTGGGATATTGCCACATTATCACTAGGAAGAAAAGTCACTTGGTATAAATGGATTTAAAAAATGTAAGTATTAACCAGATGGATCTCCTGAGAGACATAAGGCTTGACTGGTGGTAATTCAGGGATGTGGACAAAAATATTGGGTGGACTACTTCGAGACCTTTGCACATGTTGCCAAAATGACTACTGTAAGGGCTTTGTTGGTGCGGCAGCCATGAAAGGATAGAGCCTGTACCAAATGGATGTTAAGAATGCCTTTCTTCATGGTGATCTTGAAGAAGAGGTTTATATGTTTTCCCTCGAGGTTATAATGGGTCAGGAACTATAATATTTGTTTACCAGGGCACTACCTAGAATAATTCTAATCAGGTTTGCAGACTCAAAAAGTCCCCTTATGGACTTAAACAAGCACCTAGGCAATGGTTTAAAAAAAATTTCTAGCTTTTAGTTACCATTTGCATTCACAAAATCACATGTTGATTACTCTCTATCCATTAAGTCTCAAAGTAGCATGATCACCACCATTTTGGTGTTTGTGGATGATATGAACATAGCTGTGAATAGCATGACAGAAATAGAGAAGTTGAATGCTATGCTCAACTACTTGTTCCACATGAAAGACTTGGGGGAGTTGTCCTACTTCTTGGGGCTTTAGGTGACAAAGACAGAAAAGGGGTTGTTGTATCCCAAAGAAATTATAGTGTTGACATGTTGAAAGCATTCAAATTAATAAACAGACGTCTCAAAGTACCTTTGGAAATTCACTACAAGCTAGATCCTAACAAAGGGACAAGCTTACCTAATCTAGATGTATACAAAAGGTTGATTGGAAAGTTAATATACCCCACAATAACAAGGCAGATATATCATTTTTTGTCCAGCTTCTAAGCCAATTCATGCAGGCACTTACATCTGATCATCTACAAAAAGCTAAAAGGGTGGGACCTCAAGGGTGCACCACGAGGCATCCTATTTGCTAATGACTCCAAAGCAAGGCTAACAGCCTATTGTGATTCGGATTGGGTTTCCGGTCCTTATTCAAGAAGGTCTACCACTGGGTTCTGTGTGCTCCTAGTTCACTCTCCAGTGACTTCTGAGATACCCTAGCTTGTATCTGTACTTGAGGATCAGGGGTTCACAAAACTTGCTTCAACTCTAAAATGTGATAATCAGGCTGTTATACCATAGCAGCTACTTCTGTGCAGCATGCAAGGACAAGACAAATCGAGATTGATTGCCATTCTATCACAGAGAAAGTTGCTATTGGAATCATTCAACTTTCTTATGTGGCATCTAGAGATCAGGGAGTGAAAAAGTACAGCCTAAAAGCCAATGATAGTATGCAGTGAAGGTGTAGAATGCTACGCAGCTGGAAAGTGTTGCAAACCACCAGGTGTACATTTACACATACAACATTTTCCAGCTGCATATACAGCTGCATCTAGTTAAGGTTAGGGTTTACGGGGTCATGGTGCACCTGGTGTATCTTGAAACTTTTCTATGCTAAAATTCAGATTTATGCTACATTTTATTGATCTGTTTCTGCAAGTTAGGTCATGGAAGATCGCATACCAAAAAACATTTGCAGAACCCTGGACAAAAGCAGAACAATAACGAAGAAGCTTCTCAGAGTCTTCAACTTTTACTTCGAACATCTGCAGAATCAAACATAGATGATGCTTAACAATTGATGGGTTTACAGAAACGAAAAGCACCACCAACAAATTCACATACCCATTTGTGGAACAACAACGCAAATATGTGAGACGCAAATGACTGGCTCCACAGTTTCACAATCAGATCAAGAATGGGCTGACCATCTTCTGGCACCTGGATAAAATGTTCTGAGAGTACATCGTAGAAGCATAGGCGATTCTCTCGTCCCTTTTCTACAGGAGATATTGCATCAGAAACCCTGCTGAGAATTACATCTGTTTTCAGTTCCAGTATAAAAAATTAGAATGTAGAAATGTAAACAATACATCATCGAGGGAACATTTATGAAACTCTTAACATCTGGCTCTGACTAAAGGTTTCACACTCATGTAGTCCAATATACGTATAACAGGCTCAAACAAAACATGCAAATGAATACAAAAACTTGTCAAAAGTTGACAGTAGAAATATAGTTGAGATACTAAAAGTCTAAACCACAATCGAGCAAACTAAGGCAGCAAAATAGACACATTATCTGATTCATTACTTCATTAGTCTTAATCCTACCGAGAACTTATTACTGAAATTCAAGTTACACTAGCCTTTACAAGACAAAAACCAGATTTCACTAGAACACACAGAATCAACCAGACACCCAAGAGTGAAAAAATAGCCACACCGAGTAGAAAAAGTAAATGGACAAAGCAGATATGCGAAAAGGCGTAATTATCAATATCCATGTCTCTCCAGTTCTTATAACGTGGTTTGCAGTTTGAAGCCTGTAGGTGTATTCAGTTTTCAAAAATCTTATGTGGCTAATCTCTTTAGTTTCATATCAGTTGTTGCATGGTGGATAGAATGTCAAAGCAACTCACAACTAACAAGTTCTCAATTCTAACTACTCCTACCACCTTATTCAAATGACGCAACTATAATAATTTTCCGTTAAAGAATGCATCCGAAATTTACAATGGAGCCATAGACTCATCATTCTTTAGTTTTTGGATTTGATGGTCTAGTAAAATGGCTCACTAAAGTCGCTAGTGGCTACTCTTCTTTTTATCGTGAATGACAGTCATTTGATATCTTTTTCAAAGCAATTTTCATTCCGGGTCATTCGTAACAGCCTCTTTGTGTTACTAACACAAGGGTAAGGTTGCGTACATCCGGCCCTCCTAGCCCGCAATTTGACACAGCCCTTGAGGCACTAGGATAATGTCCTCGTTGTTGTTGAATGCCGAAATTATACCACCATTACCTAAACATGAGCATATGAGTTACACGCGAAACTAGCTTCAACTTCAATTTACACCATTACCTAATTTCACAACACCATAACCTAGCAGATTGTGCAAAGTTCGATATAAAATGACGACTCCATAAAAGTATCCAATACCGATACAAACGTTCAATATCATCATTCAAGCCAATCATCAGATAGCAACACAATTAACACCATAAGGTGTAACACTAGCTGGACCACTGTGGTTACATTAGACCCTAAAATGGTCACAAAACCCCGTCTTATTTGTTTCATACGGAATTGGCCGTTTGAAACAAGCATTTGCGATTGCATTAATCTAGCTCAATTATAGCCAAAACTTACTGAACTGATAAAAAAAGAATCCGAAATCGAACCGATCGAAAACCGTACCTTTGGCGCGATCATCAACCTCCAAAGCAACATCCGCGAATAATTCTTGCAACAAATTAGGCAGCTGAGACGGAGAAGATTCTGCCTGGCCATAATCATATCATATAATTATCAATTAATATCAATAATTAGTCACTTAATCACGCAATTAACAAAGATCAAATGCTTAAACAGTAATTACTGTCAAGTTACTTCGCAGTAATTCATGCACAACATAATCCACACAAAATTGAAAAAAAATATCAAAATTATTCAGTAAAATCAAAATTAATAAAAAAAACAAAAATCAAAACTAACTCGAAGAAGCTTCTTGTGAATATCTTGAGAGAGAGCGGTGAGATAAGCAATCCTTCGAGATTCAGAATTCTGGTGCATTTCTAATCATAAATCATTCGAATTCAATAATTTGAATTGAATGAGTGAACGATCAAGTTAATTAGATCGAGATTATATATACAATAATTATACACAATAATTGCAGAAAAATGTTGAATTTTCCAGATTAATACTACTCCGTAGTCCGTACAAGTTATTATTAATATTTGGATTTTTTCGAATTTTACGTAATAGTCCTGGATTTTAAAGACACCACTAGAGGCACCAGTACCCTCAAAACTTCTTAAATACAAAAGCGTCTTGTTTGCGACGGTCACTATATGTCACAAGTTGAACACGGATAGTGTCCCTCTCACAATAAGACAAGTGGGGGGAAATGGAGCATCCAATGGTTGGTGTCACTTGCATATTGTGAGAGGAGCACTATCCGTCTTCAGCTTGTGACGGATAGTGTCCGTCTTTAATGAGAATTTGTATCTTAAATATGGAGTAGTTTGTAAAATACCCAAATTACTAAAAATTGAATTTTTTTAATGTTAAAATTTTGTAAAGAAAATATGTTTGCGGTTGAGTAATGATATTTATGTTAATAGTGTGGCAAATTACTGGCAAAAAATCAACAAAAAATTCATAAAATAAACATTTAAAAGAGCCGAATTAGAACATTTTGGATATTTTAAGAGGTTTTCATTAAGTTCGGCATTGCTAGTGATATTTTTGAAAATCCGGGTATTACGTATAATTCGAAAAAACACAAGGGTATCATGTAGAAAAACCCTTAATATTAATATTAATGTGTGCGTTTAAAGCATACGTTAGAAAAATCGCTATAACTAATTAATAACGTTATTAGTTTATTAGATAAATTAGGATTTGTTTGTTGCAATCATAAAATGATGATAAATTAGATATGGGAGGGATTGAGAATGGAGATGGTGACGGAGATGGGGCAAGAGCGGGTGGGGGAGTGGGTGGAGGGAGTGTTAAGGGAGCTAGGGGAATGTGAGCGAATGGTGTTCGTTTCTGGTTGTTGGGCTATTTGGGAACGACGTAATAAGCTTGTGTTTGAGGAAACTAAGTGGGAGGGAGAGGCAGTAGTGCAGCAGGTTCGAGGATTGGTAGAGGAGATGTGTACTGATGATTCGCGGCAGGGTAGGGGCTTGGTCGTGCTGGGGTGGAGTGTAGTGGAGGACGAGGAGGGGAGGGGCTTGGTCGTGCTGGGGTGGAGTGTAGTGGAGGACGAGGAGGGGAGGGGCTTGGTCGTGCTGGGGTGGAGTGTTGAAGTGGACAACCGGGGGTGAGGAAAATCAATGTTGATGCTGGCTTGGCTGAGGTGATGAGGATGGGGCTTGGTGTTGTGTGCAGGAACGAGTTGGGGATCGTCGAGTGGTGCGTGAATGTTCAGAAGCGAGGAATAATGAAGGAGCACCAAAGGAAGTGAAAGCGGAAGCGGTTTTGTGTGGCATTCAGGAAGCACGGAGGGCTCGCTGTGCTCGGATTGTTGTCATCGAGAGTGATTGCGCCGGAGTTGTTGAAGGCCCGTCAAAGCGGAAGCGGGGGAGAAGCGAGATCCATCTTATTTAATATGAAATTCATTCTTATTGTAATAGTTTTGAGTAGGGGCGGCAATTACTGACACGACACGAATCTGACACGAAATTAGCGGGTTAGGGTCAAGACGTTGTGACCCATTTAAATATTTGGGTTGACACGACATGACTCGAAACTTAAATGGGTCGGATTAGGGTTGATGTCTTTTGACACGAACCCGACACGAATAACACATTTATTTAAAATTGTCATAATATATTTGGCTTTAGTCAATAATTTCACAAAGCAATTTAAAATTAGCATTTTCATTCATCATTTTTTGGATAATAGGGTTATAAAACGTAGTTTATTGTATTAGTTTATTGGGTTAAACGGGTTAAAAATGATCTGTTTAAAGATAAATGGGTTAAACATGTCGGGTTGGGTTATAGAAAAATTAAATGGGTCAGGTTAGGGTTGAGACAAATGACCCGTTTATGTAATTGGGTCGGGTTAGGGTTAGGGTAGTGGTGACTCGTTTAATATTGACACGAACACAAACACGACACGACCCAACTTGTTTGTCAGGTCTAGTTTTGAGTCCTTTAGTTTTGATTTTGTGAGTAGGAAATGTAATAGGGTGGCGCATGGGTTAACTCATGTACGACCTTGGTTTTTGGTAGACGATTATGGTCGGTCGATCTCCCTCAGAACATTGAGGACACTGCGGCAACCGATTTAATTCTAATGCTTTATTAACCTTTGTGGTTATTTAAAAATAAAATAAAAAATGGTGACTTATGGCGTAACAAAGAAGTAAACAAAGCGTCTTTCTGGTGACGGACACTATCCGTCACAAGCTGAAGACGGACACTATCCGTCACAAGCTGAAGACGGATAGTGTCCCCTCACAATAAAGCAAGTGGGAGGACAAGTGGGTGGAAAACGGAGCATCCATGTTTAGTGTCACTTGCATATTGTGAAAGGAACACTATCCGTCTTCAGCTTGTGACGGATAATGCCCGTCTTCAATGAGAATTTGTGGGAAGTAAATTAATTGATTTTTGGGCAATTGATGAAGTTTGGCTTTTTTATTTGTAACAATCAACAACTAAAACCTCAACCATTTGTTTTAATGATGAGGTCCCCTAGTAGTCAACACTCGTATCAAGTCTATCAACCAACAATTGATGATGATGAAGATAAGAAGATCATAAGGTCTTACTTAAGACGGTTACTATCCGTCTTAAATTTAAAACGGATAGTAGCCCTCTCACACAAATGCAAGTGGGAGGCAAGTGGGTATATCCATTTTCCACCCACTTGCATTTGTGTAAGAGACCACTATCCGTCTTAAGTTTAAGACGGATAGTGGCCGTCTTAAATAAGAATATGTGTAAGAAGATTAGTGACAAGTATTACAAAAATATAACACATGTTAATGATTTCTAGTTAAAATGTAAAATTAAGATTAAGATAATATCGGACTATCCGTTTTGCAAATAGTGAGATATTAGTAGAAGATTTGTCTTATCTATACAAGTGGTAGATTATTGAGGCCGTTTTAATGTTAAGACGCGGATATATCAATCTCTTAAGACTTATTGCTACTATAGATCACTGGTTGACGATTGAGCTCTTATTCACAAACTCACTCTATCTACCACGAAATGTCTCAATCAATTGTTATCATTTACTTTTGGACGTTTATCAATGCTCATTTTATTTCGTAAATACCTTTTATTGCATAAGTTTAAAATTATAAAATTTTGATTTTCTATATTTTATGTTATGTATTGAAAATTATTTTAAAAATATCTCCATTATTCAAAAAATAAATGATAACAATTGACCGAAACGGAAGAATTAATTGATCTATTCACTGTACCTCCGCTCGGACCAATCACACAAATTTGTAATTTAGACGCCAGCTACGTAGCCTGACTTGCTAGACAATCGCATATTTTCGTCCTCGTTATTAAATTTCACAAATTCTCATTGGAGACGGACATTATCCGTCACAAGGTGAAAACGGATAGTACCTCTCTCCCAATATGAGAGGGGCAGTATTCATGAGGTGCTTCATTTTTCCCCCACTTGCCCTCCTACTTGTCTTATTGTGAGAGGGACACTATCCGTCATCAGCTTGTGACGGATAATGTCCGTCATAGGTAAGACGCTTTGATTAAATTTAGACGCCTACCAATCTTGACATGCATGCATGTTGACCACTTGTAAAAAAATTCAAAAAATAATTTTATAATCTAAGATATGTATTGCCTATTTGTATTACATGTAAATGTTTGCTATAAATGTGAGATGCAATACTTATCAACATAGCAAAAAAATAAATAAATTGAGAAATAATGGGAAATTTAAATAATCGCAAAATATTTCTCTCCTTTTTCTTAGTGACACTATTGCTCTTTGTAACTCCTATAATCCAAGCAAGGCAAACCGGAGTATTTATACCAAAAGAAGGGGCGAATCTACACAACAACCCTGTCGAAGAGAAACCACCGATTGCTTTGCAACCGGTTAAGTGTTTTTTACCACCTTGTAAGCCATCGCTAAGTGATCAACTTCCTTAAAGGAGGTTATATATACATCTGATGTATTACCACCAGTTTTATATAGTTTCCGAGCATTATAATAAAGTTTTTGAGTTTTGTTTTAAAAATTATGAGTTTTATTATAAAGTTTCTGAGTTCATTTAGTAAAACATTAAACTCGAAAAATTACAATAAAACTCAAAAACATTACTTACAAACTCAGTTAAATTTGAGTTTTGACGGAAAAAAAAATTAAAATTAAAATCTAACTTATAAACTTTAATAAGCTCAGAAAAAATACACATATGCTCAAAAACTAATAAAGGTTGAGGTAATAAGCTCAGAAAAAATACATATTTATTCAAAAATAAGTAAAATATAAGGTAATACATCCGATGTATGTTCCTTTTTCTCTAAGTTTTATGGAAAACCGCCTCACGTTAAGATAATATAATACGTAAAGCAATATATATACCTTTTGTGTCATATATAATGGCCACATGTTAATCTTTTGTGTCATGTAATGGTAGATGACTAGTATTTGTGTTCAATAAAAGAGAAATGGTTTATCTTTCAAAAATATTCATGTGTTGACTCATTTGTTGTCGCTCCTTTTGTTAATACGGCCAATGGTAGTAGTATATCAAAAAAATTTATTTCAAAAGGCCATTTTTTTACCACGTGTCCGGAGTCAGTTTACGAGCTAACGAATTCGATTTCGGGCCTTAATTGCAAGAATTAAGCAAATTGTCACGATTATACGATTTTTAGTCGAGTCTGGTTCATCGCGTACATGCACTGTCAAATCTCCTCAATTGCAGCTCAAAACCGTGTATTATACACTTCACTTTGTGCCGTCCGGAGGTCGTACCGGACCAAGTTTCATTTTATCCCGGTTTTCCTACCACGTGTCAAGGGTTAGTACATGAGTTACCTAATTCGATTTCAACCCCAAATAACAAGTATTAACAAAATTTTCACGAGTAGACGATTTTCGTCCGAATCTAGTTTATCGCATACAGGCATCGTTAAATCTCCTTCGTTACACCTTAAAACTTGTGTGACCACTTTATCTGACCCGAGAAACCCGTCGTGCAATTTATAGAAGTTATTGGAAAGGAAACCTATAATCCCGAAAACTTTGTGTTATATATAGAGTTCATTTTAAGCCGCGTAGGAGGTCATAGAGAACATGTTTATTTTTCTTCCTTATTTTCAGCCACGTGTCCGGGGTCAGTTCAGGATTTACCGAATTTGATTTAAGCCCAAATAACAAGTATTAACCAAAATATCACGATTATACGATTTTGAGCGCGGTCGGGTATATCGCAGACTAACACTGTCAAATCTCCTCAATTTCACTTTAAAATTTGTGTGGATGTTTTATCTGAGCCGAAGAACCCTCCATGAGATTTGTGGACATTATTATTCCGGAATCCCGGAATCCTGAAAACCGTGTATTATACACTTCAATTTGAACCGTCTAGAGGTTGTAGCGGACCAAGTTTCATTTTTTTCCCGGTTTTTCAACCACGTCTCCAGGGTTAGTACATGAGTTTTCTAATTCGATTTCAGCCCCAAATAACAAGTATTAACAAAATTTACACGATTATACGGTTTTTGTCCGAATCAGGTTTATCGTATGAGTTACACTTACACCTTAAAATTTGTGTGGCCGCTATATCTGACCCGTGAAACCCGTCGTGTGATTTATGAACGTTATTGGACAGGGACACTGCAATCCCGAAAACCTCGTATTATAAATACGATTCATTTTAAACCGTTTAGGAGGTCATGGAGGAACAAGTTTTTTATTTCTCCCATATTTTCAACCACGTGACCGGGGTTAGTTAAGGATTTACCAAATTCGATTTATGGCCAAATAACAAGCATTACTCAAAATATCACGATTATACGATTTAGAGCCTAGTCTCATATATCGCAAACCAACACTATCAAATCTCCTCAATTTCACTTCAAAATTTGTGTGGTTTTTTATCTGAACCGATGAACCCTCCGTGCGGTTTGTGTACATTATTGTTTCGGGACCCCGAAATCTTGAAAACTGTGTAGTACACTTCACTTTGAGCCGTCCGGTACGACCTCTGGTCGGACCGTACCAAGTTTCATTTTATCCCGGTTTTTCTACCACGTGTCAAGGGTTAGTACATGAGTTACATAATTTGATTACAACCCTAAATAACAAGTATTAACAAAATTTTCACGATTTGACGATTTTCGTCCGAATCTGGTTTATCACATACATGCATCGTTATATCTCCTCAGTTACCCCTTAAAACTTGTGTGACCGCTTTATCTGACCCGAGAAACCCATCGTGCGATTTATGGACATTATTGGACAGGGACACAGGAATCCCGAAAACCTTGTATTATATTATTATATATACACTTCATTTTAAGCCGCTTAGAAGGTCATAGAGAATAGGTTTATTTTTCTCCCGTATTTTCAACCACGTGTCCGGAGCGAGTTCAGGATTTACCGAACTCGATTTAAGCCCAAATAACAAATATTAACCAAAATATCACGATTATACGATTTTGAGTGGAGTCTGGTATATTGCAAACTAATAACACTGTCAAATCTCCTCAATTTCACTTCAAAAATTGTGTGGATGTTTTATCTGAGCCGAAGAACCCTCCATACGATTTGTGGACATTATTATTCCGGTATCCCGGAATTCTGAAAACCGTGTATTATACACTTCATTTTAAGCGTTCAAGAGGTCATACAGGAACATGTTTCTATGTGTTCCGTGTTTTCAACCACGTGTCTTGGGTTAGTTCAGGATTTACCGAATTCGATTTAATCCCCAAATAACAAGTATTAACCAAAATATCCTGATTATACAATTCTGAGTCGAATCTGGTTTATCGCAAACTAGCACTATCAATTCTCCTCAATTTCACCTCAAAGGTCCTGCGGCTGTTTTATCTGAGCCGAGGAACCTTCATTGCGATTAATGAACATTTTTGTTCAAGGACCCCGGAATCCCGAAAACCTTGTATTATACATTTCAATTTGAGCCGTTCAGGAGGTCACACCGAATAAGTTTCTTTTATCCTACTATTTCTACCACATGTCTGGGGTTAGTACATAAGTTAGCCAATTCGATTTCAGCTACAAATAACAGGTATTAACAAAATTTTCACGATTATATGATTGTCGTCCGAGTCTGGTTTATCGCATATCGGCATTGTCAAATCTCCTCAGTTGCACCTTATATCGGCATCGTCCGAGTCTGGTTTATCGCTTTAATCTGGCCCGAGAAACCCTTCGTGCGACTTCTAGACGTTATTAGACCAGAACACAGGAATCTCGAAAATCCTGTATTATACACTTCATTTTAAGCCCTTCAAAAGGTCATACAAGAACATGTTTCTTTCTCTCCCGTATTTTCAATCACGTGCCCGGGGCCAATTGTGGATTAACCGAATTCGATTTAAGCCGCAAAGAAAAAGGTATTAACAAAATATCATGATTATTAATGATTTTGAGTCAAATCAGGTTTATCGCAAACTAGCACTGTCAAATCTCCTCAATTTCACCTCAAAATTTGTGTGGCTATTTTATCTGAGCCGAGGAACCCTCCGTGCGATTTATAGACATTATTCTTTCGGGAACCCGGAAACTCGAAAACCGTGTATTATAAACTTCAATTTGAGCAGTTCAGGAGGTCGTACCGGACCAAGTTTATTTTCTCCCAGTTTTCTACCACGTGTCCGAGGTTAATACAGTAGTTACCCAATTCGATTTCAGCCCCAAATAACAGGTATTAACCAAAATTTCACGATTATACGATTTTCGTCTCACTCTAGTTTATCGTATATCGGCATCGTCAAATCTCCTCAGTTGCACCTCAAAAATTTTGTGGCCACCCTATCTAACCGGAGAAAACCCGTTAAGCGATTTATGGACGTTATTTATAACAACCCAGCCCGGCCCTATCGTAACACAACCCCAATAAAATGGGATGTGTACCTTTTGGACTATTATTTGTCATCACTTAAGGCCAAAAGCATAAGGCCTTATTACTTGGTAGTGGGTGAAATTCTTTATAAATATCTTATCTTATAAGCTCCTTATTTTTCCGATATAAGACAACTTTCCTCAGTCTCTTGGGGTACTACAACCCCCCCCCCCCCCCCCCCCCCCCCCCCCCCC
>VHZZ01000006.1:653050-668710 GCA_009801015.1 Silene noctiflora
AGAAATATTAAATATTTATGGTGTGCAAATTTAATACACTAAAAAAATAAAAACTCTATATACCGCGCAATGGCGCGGGATCTGTACTAGTAAAAAAACATTTGATTAGAGTTTTGTCAAATTACGAACACTTGACTCTCTCAAAGACTACAGGTGGACATAAATCATATAACTACATAGATGTGGGCTAGCTCGGCCTGCACAGCCATTTCCTTCGGTTGGGTCACGCCCGAGTTATGATTTTTGTAGCCCACACCATCTCGTCTGGCCCACCAGCCTACTCACCTTACAGGGCTGATTCAGGGCCAACATTTTCAAAGCCCAACCCTTTTGAGCCCCCGCCATTGGCTCGTGGTGTGGGTTCGAGCCTTCTCCCCTACATCTTCGCCTACTGTTCATCTCTAATTGGGACACATATGAAGCTAAATACAGCCACTAAGTGTTGAACTATTTATTTTTTTAAAACAAGTGCAATTTGGATGAATGATTTATTTATTTTGTTTCGTTAAAAAAATTGTGGTTGGAAACAATTGTTCTTAACATGAGCTTTAGGGCTTGTCTGGAAAGGGAAAGGGATGGAAGAGACGAGAAGGGGAATAGGATTGGGTGTTTGGATACAATTTTCCTCCAAATTTTTCATATGGTGGTGAGATTTTGTTTTACTATGAAGAAGGGAAAATTGATATTTTCAAATCTATCTCCCTTCATTTCCCTCCATCCTTACTTCATATCCAAATAAAGGATTTTAACTCTCATATCCTCCGTTCCTTCCCCCCCTCAAATCCCTATATCTAACACATACATTTAAGGTAGAGTTTAGGGTGATAATGAAACGAGACAGCTCGCGAGCAACTCAAGATCGGCTTGGTCAAAGTTGGGTTCGGGCTCGGCTCGAAAGCTTAACGAGTCAAGCCAAGTAATCGCTGTCTCGACTCGAAAAGCTCGCGAGCGGCTCGAACTTGTGTGATTAGATAAAAAATTGATCTGATTTTATCATGATTATATTTTCATATCACACATCAAATGTCTCACTGACTTGCCAAATATTTACATATAACCTTCAAGTCTTATTATTGAAAATATTGAACCAAATAAAAATAAAAATTAACAACTATATATAAGCTCAATTTTATCTCAAGATAAGCTCGAGTTTGCGTTAAAGTTCGCAAGCTTGATAACGAGCACATTTTTTTCAAGATCGGCTCGAGCTCGAGTTTTATTTCTTGAGCACAAGCCGAGCAAGGTCAAACTTGGGTTCGACTCGGCTCGTTATCACCCCTAAGTAGACCCGCACAGTTGATCACAAATATCCCGGTTAATTAAAGCCAACCCGTTCATTAAAGCACACAAAAAATGCATTTTTTATAAATTTAAAAGCAATTGATCCACTAACCAGTCCAATCCAGCTAACCCACTTACTAGTGGGCCAAAAAAATCAAAGTAAGCCCAACCTATGTCCACCCAAGCCCACTTTTGATCAACGACTTTCAATGCAATATTGTCATCATCCAAAAGTTGATCCAATATAAAGCATACAATTGTTGCATGTGCCATAAATACAAAATTGTCGATTACTCTCTAAATTCAAAATCTCCATCTTAGATCTAAACACGACCAACCAAAGTTGGCTGGTGTGAGTGGTAAGGGCTCTCATCTCATAAACAAGTGGTCAGGGGTTCGATTTCCGACTCTTGCGAATGATAAGGCCAAACTTGGGAGGGGCTGTCGATAGGAATACTCCTGGTCAACACCAAAAAAAAAAAAAAAAAAAAATCTAAACACGACCATCACCAACTACCGTCTAACTATACAAAATCGTCGGTCAATTTTGGACACTCGTGTCCATACCACATGAATTGTTTTGAAAGAGGACGTCAATCATCCAAAATGATCAAAAATCGTTTCACTTGTAAAAAAAAATAAAAATAAAAGAGGTATCATCGATAAGGGGCATAAACAAATACGAAGTAATACAGGCAGTGTATAAGTCTCCAAGGTCATATAGAGACCTGAAAGCAAGGCTTGGTACAACTTTTAGGCTCGGTATCAAATTCACAGCTCAACAAAAGTTTATCAATTTCAGCAACTTTTTTCAACAGGCAGCAAAATTGTGCTGTCCACCCCACAAACAAATACATACTAGCCTGACAACCGGAAACACCACACCGACCACCAGTCAGTCACCCAAAGAATTATATTCATCCCTCGGACAACAGAAATGTGAATAATGATCTAGATAGGCTCACTTTCTTTTAAGGTTTAGAAAGAGCATGCAAGAAAGTTAAGACATGCCCATTACTAGCCATCTGAATCAACGGGCTCGGTCCTTGAACACATCAAGATCCATCTCTGTACGATCAGTCGCTTGCAACTCCACCTGAATGCCATCCAATTCCCTCTTGAATCTGTCCTTCGAGCTTGCATATATCATTTTGCTTCTCACCTTTGCCGTGTCAGGAGACCTTCATAGATAACCCAACTAATTGTGAGAGGTGGGGAAAATATAGAAGTGCAGTAAAGTTCTCATGAGACAGTAACATGATATGATTACCAAGAGGTTAACCCCTGTTTTCTAATAAATGAGGTAATTATGTAGTTTTAATGGGGTAATGGGAAAAAAGATCAGAGTTATTAGCTAGTAGCTATGTAGTTTCGACTTATCAAACTACGTCTCGGTTTTGTGTCCAACACTTGACAATCGGAGATGGTCATAAGAGTTGGACATTATCATAAGCCAAATCATGAGGATTTTCACAATTTGGTCAGGCTAGACATTTAAGAAGTGCCCACATACGATAGGAGCACGTCCTAGTTAATGGGTGGTATGCCAGCCCATTTTTTTTAAATTGAACTGTCTTGCTGAAGACAAATCGGAAAGAGTTAGCTATAACCAAATTACATTACCTGCTCTGGAGTGAATTTGAAAAGGATTGAACTAAATAATATAATACGCAAGTCAAACAATTACCATGCAACGAAAAAAATCTTGCTTTTCTGGCAATTCTCCTCTGTCACAAAATCAAAATCGAAAACAGCATAGCGGCATTCATCAGCCGGAAGTGCTTCAGAGAAGTCTTCATGGCTTTCAGTTGGCATCCCCAACTTCTCAACAACTACCTACTTTTGATCCATCTCAATCTTGAAAACAATGAAGCGGTATGTCCGCTTAGCTTTCAACTCCAGAAAATTCAGCTTGCAGTCATCATGCACAGCCATCCCAGAAGCTGCGTTAGCCTGCGCATTGTGGAAAATACAGATAAAATTATCAAAACTTGAGTAACGAAAGAACACACACACGCTAGCGGGTGTATACTAGTACATCAATAAGACCTTAAATAAGTCGAGACATATATGCCAAAGGCATCATGAAAACAGTAAGGCAATGCGGTTCAGAACCTGCCAAAATGGGCAAACTAGCATGAGTAGTATCTATATTATCTAGAAACAATGGCACACTGACATAGAAGGTTAGAAGGTACATACGCTCTCGTCTACTACTTAAAAAGTTCTACTCTGTATCAAACTGTAGGTAACCCGTTTCGTGACTAACATTTCATCTCACAATCACCGCATATCTGAACGGCATGTATTTTGGCATGATGATCCAGTACAACAAGGCGTTAGAATCATGCAATCATCAATTTTTAAACCATATCAACTCCACACATCTAGTAAATCCGATACAATTCGATAATTGCTAAAGGTCTACAAGAATCATTAACATATATACATCAGCGCAAAAAAATCATACACAACTACAATGCAAGATTTTCAATCAATTACTGAATTACGAAGCTTTACAACGACCTAAAGTGCAAACCCTATACCAACACTTAGCTTAATACTTGAATTATCAAATACTATTTCAAAAGTTCAACTGCGTATCAAACCGCCTGTAGCGAGTGTGATGGACAAACATTTCATCTTACAATCATCCATACCTAATTGTAACGAACTTTTGCATAATGAACCAGAACAACACGGTATTGGAATCAGGACTTCACATCACCCCACCTCGGATGCAATCATTGGTTTTTAATCCATACCAAGTACCAACTCCATACATCCAATCAATCCGAAAATCCGAAACAATCAATAATTGCCAAATGTCCACAACAATCATCAAACATCATACACCACTACGACGCGAATACGATCAATTCAAGAATTACAAAGCTTTACAACCACCTAAAGTGTAAACCCTAGATAGCAACACTCAACTTAAAACCAAAATTATCAAAAAACTTGATGATAAATTACCGTTTCACAATCAGCTAATTATCACCAACTAAATACAATAATTAGATGATTCACTAACTTTACTAACACATACAGTATAATCAAAGAATAATTACTGGAAAAATCGTTCAATCATAAACTCAAAAAACAATCTCATAATCAGATAAAATTAACATAAACGAAATCTAAAATATATAAAATTGATTAAAAAAAACGCAAATTTATGAAAACTTAGCTAGATCGAAAAGTAACTCACACATCAATTACGAATTACCACAAAACAGTTATAAAATTCAAAATTAATGAAATATATTGAACAGTAAAAATGAAAGAGATATAGAAATCGGTGAAGAACTACCATGGTGAAAAGGAGAGTGAAGTGATCGGAGAATGCGGTGAAAATGGAGGAGAAAGAATATAGCGGGAGAGATATGTGAAGGAGAAATTGCGCTGTTTTATGTCTTGGGTCTCGCATTAGTCTTACTTTAAACCGTCTTAAATGAACCATGTCGATGTAGACATTGACTTGGGCTAGTCGGGGTTGGGTCGTACCAGCTTTATACTCGGCTCTAAAAGTGTGGCCCAAGATTAACCATAAGGAGAGGGCGGGTGAGCCGTATCATCGAGGTTTCTTTATGTTTGGCCCTGGCACGGTTTGGATAGTCATTTTTTTTATTAGTTCGTATTTATTATTTTTAATAGGCCTAGGTGGGTTGAAGAACTTTGGCTCGGGTCCCAACTTAGGTTGAGAGTCTTGAGACGGTGCTTGAATAGAGGACTAGTTGTGCCAGGAAAATGAGTCCAATGTGGCGGCCCAAGCCCGAGGTAGTATGCACCAAATATACCATAAAGAAACATTAACATAAGATAAAACGATTTAAGTTAATACAAATGAAACTCATGAAATCCAAATCCAAAACCAAATGCAAACTCTGATAAATGTGAGCTATAAACTAAGTGGCAGCGGAAACTAGCTAGACTCGTGGCTTGCCCATCCGTCCCGTACAAGCTCAACCAATAAACTTGTTAAAAATCTGCTCATCGTTCTCTAATGAATCACCGCAGGTTCACAACATAACACAGGGGTCAACCAATTGTTCAACGAACTAAAGTTATTAAACAATTATAGTAATACAATTATTCGCCATCAGCCAACTCATTACTCAATACAATCGTCTGAACTACGTTAAACCTGTCAGATTACACATCGCAACAGGTACCCACACCACCAGTGTGACCGCAACCTAGCCATCTCAACCCCACTCATCGCAATGAGTGTACCAGATCATTAATGTGCACATCCCCTTATGATAACATGGGGGGTGAAGACCATATTCCGACAATGGCTCCACAATCCATACAACCAAAGATGATAACTCATACTCCACACATCTTAATACAACCATATACAATGCCATTAATATGAAATAACACAAAGATGACCGAGTAGGGAACCCTACCTTATTTGAGTTCTACTACAACAACCAAGGTAGCTAGAATCGCTCTTCTAAAAAACTGACACCTAACAAGGATAATCAACAATACCATATCACAATCATTCACAGTTAATTAATCAAACCCCAAATCTAACCCAACCCAGGGTTTCAATTATCATAACAATTACAATCTAGCGGAAGCAAACTTACCGAAATACCGACGCACGAACGAAAATCCGACAACAAGGACTAGATCCCACCTGCAAGGTGATTAGAGTGATTGGGGAGAATATTTGAGAAGTGTTTAGGTTATAAAAACCGATTACGAAATGTTTTGACGAAGTATATATAATCTCGTATCATTCTAATTAGACCTCGGGAAAACGACCCGTCTGACCAGATACTCGGTCGAGTATCTGACATACTCGACTGAGTACGCCCTACTCGGCCGACTGCTCACAGCCAGTAGGGCTAAGCAAAATTATATGATACAGTTTTATTATATATATCTGATCCGCTATACGAATTTAATTATACGGATTTCCGGATATCCGATATGAATCTTTAAAGATTCGTATCGGTTAAGGACCGGCAAAATATGAAACCGGATATACGGTATCCGATACAGTTGTCTTTTTTCTAAAATAAAATATTAATATATATATATATATATATAAATCACAAAATAACCAATATGTTGGTGATTAAAACTTATCAGTATTGAACTTTATAAGTTAATTACTCTTGTAACTTGTTAAAACACCTTTAAGTTGTTAAAAAAAACAACACTCACACATAGAAACAAAAAATATATATTAAATTACATAAGTGAAGCTGAAAACCGGATACCAGATATACGGTTTTCGATATACGGAAAAAACAGATATACGGTTTCCGTATATACGGAAAAACCGTATCGGATAAGGATACTAAAAAGGAGATTTAACAAACAGGATATCCGATGCGATTTCTAAAACTGTATCGGATATCCGGTTTTGCTCGCCCATACTCATGAGCAGTAGCCTGTCAGAAAACACCCGACACCCTACTCGGTCGAGTACAACCTACTTGACCGAGTTCCTCTACTCAAAGTCCGAGCTATTACAGGAAAAATGTATGGGACGGGGTTTGGGACCATAAGCAGAGACGCAAAGGGAAAGGTGATGCGGGTAATGGACTGATTGAGGAGAAGAGACGATCTAAGGTATTCCCGATAGTTTTAGAAGTAGATGCGTTATTGCAAGGATTTCAATAAGCGGTAAGACAAAGCCACAAAGATGTCACGGTAGAAAGTAGCTGTAAGGAAGTGATTAAGGGGATGAACAACAATTGTAGGGCCGAAGAGATTTTTTGTAGTTATTGACGAAATTCACTTAATTTGTAATGACTTTAGTTTAATTTTGTGGTTATATGTTAGTAGGAAGTCTACTCATGTAGCACACGAGCTTGCTCGACTTTCTCCGATCTACGAGTTAACGAGGTTTTCGTCCGCCTCGTTACCACTTTACATTGGAATCTTTGTTGATGTCGATTTAGTAGATATAAAGTATACCCAAGTTAGGGATAAATAAAATAAAATAACAGTGTTATGGAGTAAGGAACTGTAATAACACCGGGAGAGGAGGGGTGACTCATATCAACAAAAATGTAAAATCTCTTGAAGGGATCTTATGTGTTAAAAAGTTTACGGTTAACATGAGTAATGTGACCGTCCGACAAGATTCCACCATGTCATGTGTATCCATTATCGATAAATCAATCCTCTATTGGAATTTAGGCTCGTTAGTGGTGTCACTTCAGATAAAGTAACAAATCTATCCATCAAATAAAATTGTCTTATGTAAATAAAATATTGAAGCGAAAGGCAGTGTAACAAAGTTTATCTCACAGCTTATTATGAAACAAATTCAAAATAAAAGTTTAGCGAAAGCATAAATAACAATGTTCTCAATTAGAGTCATCTTAATAAAGCATTGGCTTAAAATCGAGTGACACTCTCCCTTTTCCCCGATCATTAAAACCGACCTGTCAAATTAATAGCTCGTCATACAACATCTAAATTTCCCCTTCCCCTAATTAAGCCTGCGAGTTTAATTTTCAATTTTTCCTTGCGAGGTTGAACCTTGTTTATTCGGGTTTTCTTGCGAGATTACTTGAGTTTATCTTAATTAGTTTTAGTTGTTAATCTTGCGAGATATCACAACTAATCAGTAATCCATATCTTTTTTTATACCGTTTTATTTTCGCTGCAATATTATTATATATGAAAACGTAAAATTGTGAGAAAGTTTTACATCAGTAACCGTTGCGGTACCTTTTGCCAAGTCAAACACTTGGTCATAGACTCTACCACATCATGCTTCATGTTCATCCCCCAAAACGTCTTCATATTCATCCATCAAAATGCTACTTGATAAGTGATATTTATATACATTTTTACCCCTCATATTAGCTTTGTTTTACTTATTATTTAGCACTTATCAAAGTGTTTTTTAAGTTAATATTGTGTTTCTAGTACAAATTGTGTGGTCAAGTGTGTTTTGTAGGAAATAAGCTAAAATGAGCAAAAATACTACAAAATATGCACAAACTAGTAGTAAGGCTAAGTAAGAGCAAAATAATGGACTATGTACTTAAAGACATGGGTTTTTCATGGAAATAACTTGGATTAATTTAGCAAGATGCAAATAAAGTCAAGCATCTAAGTCAAGCCCAAATCACAAAGTCCAAAATCAAGAAGAAAGCATGGGATTCCAAAWGTTCTTAAGATGCCAAATGAAGACTTTAACCGGAGGATTAAATCGTTGTTTATTGCATGAACATTGGATACMTTGGCATTAAAGAGGGTGATTAAGAAGACCGGATTAGAGGATTGCGTTCCCGATCGGATCACATGTTCCCGATCGAGATCGTCCCCCTCTATGTGCGTGCGTTTCATTTCAACTCTCTTATAAATAGGAGAGTTCTTTCAAGCTTCGAAGGCAATCTTTTTCATACCTTCTTACACCAGTCCTTAGTATAGTTTCACATTTTATTCTCTTAGAAAATCCTCATAAATTTCCATTAGAATTTAGTTCAAGTTCAAGTTGTTATTCAAGCTTTGCATTGGTTGTTTTTATTCTTGTTCTTATTCCAAGTATTCATCCTTAGAGGTATTTCTAATTCCAGCATTTTTATTATTCACATTACAATTGTTATAATTAATTTCATAGATTAGTTGTTTTCCAATACCTCTAATAATAATCTATCATTAATTTATCTATTCCTCTAATTCACATTTCTATATCATGTTCATATCATCTAAATTCCATAATTCTCTTAGTTTGCTTATTAATATGAGTAGCTAAATCCTTCTAGTCTAGGGTAGCACCCATAACATTCGTCCATCCACGACATACTCCAATCACACACTTCTCCAAACTTCGTCTTAACGCTTCCTCAGTTCCGAATGTACACATCTCCCTGGTAGTGAGCCTACTAGAGAAGAGTGTGATTGGAGTATGTCGTGGATGGACGAATGTTATGGGTGCTACCGTAACCTGTGATTTTATGATTGAGCTAGATTTATTATTATCGTGTTGACCTTGTTATCTTTAATTATGTTGTTTGTTTAGTCCCTACTCAACCTCGTGGTTGACCGTGTATTCGTGAACACCTGTGATGAACCAAATATTGGGGAGCAGTTTTGATTGACATGTATTTGAGTTAGAAGACTTGGGAGCTTACGGAATGCAAGACATGAAAAGTTGGACCATAGTTGCTGTCTAGATCACTTAGTCGACGAGAACGTTATGTTTATGTAATTTAGTTATTTCCGCTACATAGTAATTGTAATATGAAAAGTTTAAATTTAAACAGTTTTATATAAAGTACTTTGGTTTGTTTATCTTTGTTATTCACTACCTCGGAAAACCGAGATGGTAACAACTCTATTTATTTGGGAATGTCTTACTAAAGGCTCCTGAATAAATTGGGGTGTTACATTGGCCATTCCCTTTGATTAGTTTGTTATTCATTTATATAAATCGAGAGGTACGAGAATGAATTAGGCAAAACATGTATAGTAGACCGACCTAGCCATATCGAGAGATCGTTAGGACCCGTTCTATGGTTGGGATGCTAAGACCGAGAGGTGGGTGTCTAAGAACCTAAACAATTGAACTAAGTTAGTTATCTTATGCCTATCTTTATCATCTCTAGTATTTGCATGTGGAACCGAACCCCTAGACGATTTTTACTATTATTGTTACATCTCATTTACATATTGTTTTATTTATAGTTTTATACCCAAACCAAAACTCATAAAACCCGAGATCGACTTAGATAGAAATCTACCCATACCAATTYAATTAGAACAACAACCAAGCTCTCTGTGGATTCGACCCCTACTTACTACATTCATTTGTTGTACCGTTAGGGTATTTTTGCATATGTGTGCGATAGCCTATCACTACTCCTAATCAAGATAAATTAAATCCCCATTGTTATTTTGTATTCTTAAAATCCAGTGACCTAGTCTCCAATGTCCAATGGAAAATTAACACGAAGCCATAAAATTCAATAAGCTGGTCTCTCATAATTATCAAATGAATGTAAATAAATAATAAATCATCGTCAAAAAACGACAAAACACAATATATAAAATTTAGCATTATACAAAATTTACAAACAATTCAAACGAAATCTAAAATTAATTATATTAAAATCACTAATAATAAATCAGTAAAAATTTTATTCCGTAATTATTACTACGAGTGATCATACATACATATTCAATATTGGCACTAGAGTACTAGTAACAAGAGTACAAGATCAATAGACCAAAATTTCAACTGAAAAAAGAGTGAAAACAAAGGCGGGATAAAACGAAATTCAAACAAATTCACACTACTCTCTCATTGGTCCATCTATAAAAACACGGATCGCCACACCTAAACTTTCAATCTCAACCGTCCAATCCTTCCACATCATAATCCACCTCATCAATCCGTGTCCTTTCCCACTCACTATAAATACATTTCCTCATCCTCAACATTTTCCACAACTCTCTCAACACAATCCCTCTCAATCTCTCAATCTTCTCTGAAATATCCCAACCAAACACAATATCCTAAAATGGACACTGCTGGCGGAAAGGCGAAGAAGGGTGCCGGTGGAAGGAAAGCTGGTGGACCGAAGAAGAAGTCAGTTACTCGATCCATCAAGGCCGGTTTGCAGTTCCCTGTTGGTCGTATTGGAAGGTACTTGAAGAAAGGCCGGTATGCTCAGCGTGTCGGTTCCGGTGCTCCGGTTTACTTGGCTGCTGTTCTTGAGTACCTTGCTGCTGAGGTATTTTCCGTTCCAATCATTTGTTTACTATTGTTTCGTTTCAATTATTTATTAATTTATTTGTGATTGTTTGATTTAGGTGTTGGAATTGGCGGGAAATGCGGCACGTGACAACAAGAAGAACAGGATTATCCCAAGGCACGTGTTGCTGGCAATAAGGAATGATGAAGAGCTTGGAAAGCTGTTAGCTGGAGTAACAATTGCTCATGGAGGAGTGTTGCCAAACATTAACCCGATTTTGTTGCCTAAGAAAGCTGCTGAGAAGTCTCCTAAGGAACCTAAGTCTCCTTCCAAGGCGGCTAAATCCCCAAAGAAAGCTGCAGCATAAGGAGTGATTTTAAGTGATTTGTGTATGTAATCAAAGTAGGGTTTCGGAATAGTTTAGTATCCGTATTGGTAATTTGGTATGGTGGTATCTTATTTAGGAGTTGATTTCTGATCAATTCTCGTATTTTGTATTTCTGAAGTGTTATGAAATGAACTTTGATGATATATTAACTTCAGTTCAGGCCTCTTTCGAGTTGAATGTTCTTTTTTCTAGAATTTTGCTTCTCAATTCTGGTCATTTGCTGACGGGTTTTGAAATCTTGAGTTAGTCCATAGAAGCGAGTTTTAACTAATTGCTTGTGTGATTCACTTGGTATTACTGGCGAGTGGTGCAGACTCCTGGTGTTCAATTATAACCATATTTTTTTCGGAGTTTGCACTGTACAGAAACTCTGGAGTCTGAATTTGAACTGGTTTCCTGTAATGGATACCTGACTGTATTGTAACATACTCGAACTTTGGATGTAGGTTTGAGAACTGAGAGCAATCCCTGGATTGTAACATACAGGTGATGCAAGTTCAGATCAACCATTGAGAAAAGTCAGTAAGACTGTGAATCCGAATCATGAGACTCTCAGTTGTATCAGCATCTCAGTCGTAATACAATTACTCCCACGCAATTCTGTCAGTACATCAACTTTAAGAACTGTTCCCGCAAACTGTAGGAATTTGGTGTGCTGGTCACTGATGCGCGTTTTTCCCTGAGTTCAGCAATAGTTTCACTCACCATTTAAACTACGCAGTAAGGCACTACAAAGTCGCAAAGTTATCCACAGGTCGTCTAAGATGTGCACGCTACTAGCTAAAACAGCGTAACAGAACGGAATTTATCACACCCATTTATATATCATGATACATGAAACCCAGTAGAGAACCAATTTGATTTATATTTCAGTTGGAAGAAAAGGAATGTCCCGAAAATTTCCAGATTTTGAGACTCGCAGATGGACAATTCACCTCACAGAGTATATATTTACCGTGTATGATTGGATTTAAAGAAACCCGCCACTTCGATTTGTAGATACTGATATCGATCACACAATTCAACTACCACAATTTCCTGACACGTTGCAGAATAAATGGATCTACAAATCAAATTTACAGCTGGAGAAAAGTTCTATGGCGTCTGGAATTTTGGAATGCGTAATCAAACAGATACAGCATGTCACATAAGAAATGCTCCCCAGAAACAGTTCTGAAGTACATTTCACAGAATTACACTTGCCTTCATAACATGGAAAATTCTTACAGCAAGAAACCATGAGCAAGTTCAGTAACTTTTCAAAAGCCAGCAAAATAGTGCTGCCAACCCCGCGAGCAAATACATACAACGGCGTATATACTAGCATGAAAATCAGAAGCACCACACTGTACCAACAGACTGTCACTCAAAGAATTAAATCCATCCAGATAGGCATAGCCACATTACACAAGATTTATAAGGTCAAACTCAGAAAATTTAAGCAATATAACAGCCGGCGTCCACCATCAACAAACTATTAATGTCACATTCTTTACACGTTTGGAAAGAGCATGCAAGAAAGATAAAACATGCTCATCACTAGCAAGCTGAATCAACGTGCGCGATCCTTGAATACATCAAGATCCATCTCTGTAGGATCAGTCGCTTGCAACTCTACCTGAATGCCATCCAACTCCCTCTTGAATCTGTCCTTCGAGCTTGCATATAGCATTTTGGTTCTCACGCTTGCTGTGTCGGGAGACCTTCAAAGAGCACCCAAATTAACGATGTATGAGTAAATCAGACATTTCATATTACGTCTAGCCATACACTTGTCACTCGACAATTGGAAACTATTAAAAGTCCAAAACATGCGGATGTTCATACTAAGACGCATCTACGTGGGATACTTCTAATTGATTCAATGTGATACATCGTATTAGTGAGTGCGTGATTAGCTCACATTATTTTAACAGGAGACTTTCTTTCCGTGAACTAGTTGGAAAGAGTTAAATGTGACCAAATGACCTACCTTCGTGCAACTATAAAAGGGATTTAAGTAACTAAAATGCAAGTCAAAGATTTACCATGCAATGAAAAAGATCTTGCTTTTCTGGCAATTCTCCTCCGTCACAAAATCATAATCAAAAACAGCATAGCGGCAATCATCAGCTGGAAGTGCTTTGGTGAAGTCTTCATAAGTGTCAGCTGGCATCCCCGACTGCTCAACAATTACCTGCTTCTCCTCAATTTTGAAAACAATGAAGCGGTATGTCCGCTTGGCTTTCAACTCCAGAAACTTCAGCTTGCAGTCATCATGCACAGCCATCCCAGAAGCTGCATTAGCCTGTTAATTGTGCAGGAAAAAGACAACAAGATCAAATTGAATAGTGAAAGAACTCGCGAACGACAGTGAAGGTACACCAGTATATCCATAAGACAGTAATTAAGTCAAAACAAATACACCAACAGCCGTTCAGAGAGAGTAAGACAGTGCAGTTCAGAATCTATTGACAGTGAGTTACGTCTGTTACACCCTCGCTGTCAACAACTCAACACCACCATTTCATAAGACAGTCCAGTTCAGAATCTCTTTAAAGTGAGCTACGTTTGTTACACCCTCGCTGTCAACACCACCATTTCATACTATGGCAAAGCCAGTGTCTATTACATACGAGATCCCATGTTTAACTTCTGAATTCCACTATATCTCTAGCAAACATGAACAAATTCACTCACGTAAAACTAAACAAACCGGGATTTACATTATCTAGGAATAATAGAAGGTACACACATTTTCATTATCTAAATGGACAATAAGACATTAAGACATCTACATTATCGTGAAACAACGAAAGGTTGACATTGAAGCATAAAAAGTACATACTTGTACACTATGTCAAAAGTTCTACTCTGAAACGGTTGATAAAAAATCTCATCTCTTCATCAAGTAATTTCTAGATGGACATCCTTACTTGCCTGATGATCCAGATTAGCACAATTTTGGAGTAAAAATTTCCGACTACTAAATCTCATATCCTATCAACTCCATACATCAAATCGTATACGCACCAAACATATGAGAAGGGCTATTTAGTAATTATATGTCCTATTTCGCTTATCCTTCTCCCTAGAGTTACATAAGCTTGATTCTAAGCTACTATTTGAAATTCTCTTTTGAAAAAATGAATCATCTCTTCGTATTGCTTCCACTCCTCTCCTATTCCATTAATTACTGATCTTAATCCTAGGTGATTTGCAACCGAACACTCCACATTACCTGAAGATCACTAGCTTATAAAGTTTAAACTTCTCGGTTGAACAGCTAAACTCGATCACATCAAAATCAATCTGATACAATTCAAAATTTGCCACAAGTCCACAGCCATCGGTAATCTATACATTAACTCAAATAATCATACACAGCAATGACGCGAGATTATCAATCAATTACAAACCCTAGACCAACACTGAGCTTAAAACCTAAATTATTAAAATGCTCAATCCTTGATAATCATTTTCCAATCACCTAATCAATCACTGATTAAATATACCAGAATTACGTAAGCGGTATAATTATATGAAATACTGTATAATTTACAGGTAAAATCATTCAATTATAAACAAGTCAATTATTAAAATGCACAATCTTGATATAATCATTTTCAATTCAGCTAATCAATCATTGATCAAATCATCAAATACAATAATCACATGAATCCACAGACATTTCTATTTTCTAACACGTACGCGGTATAAGTATATGAACTACTCAGCAATTCGATAATCGGATTATAAATAAAATAATACTCCGTCTCAATCATTTGTTTATCTTTGAATAAAATACCTCACAATCAATATAAAACGTAAACAAATCATCAGCACAGAAAGGTGTAAACTAAATCAAGATTATATGATTGACAGAGAAAACGCAATTTTGCTGACATCTTAGCTAAATCAAAGAGTAGCATCAACTAAAAAAAAAAAAAATTAAACTCAGTCAAAATTATTCAGCAGTTAAAAGGATGGACATATAGAGATCGTGATGAAGAATTACCATGGTGAAAAAGAGAGTGAAGTGATCGGAAAATGCGGTAAAAAATGGAGGAGAGAGAATATAGCGGGAGAGGAGAGGAAAAATGAAGAGTGAGGACTGCGTATAAATCAAGTGATCGGACAATGCGCTATTTTATCCCTCTTCGATGGCGACCCCTTATATAGCCGATTGTAATTCGTAGTCGACGTTTTAGTAAACGTAGTCGGCGTTTGTTATAAAAAAGACGATACTACCCTTTTCCCTCACTAACTCAACACAAACTCTCCCAACCAAAATTCCCAAAAATTCATCATCCACACCACCACCTTTCG
>VHZZ01000006.1:678992-691013 GCA_009801015.1 Silene noctiflora
ACAATTGCACACGGAGGAGTGTTGCCAAACATCAACCCGATTCTGTTGCCTAAGAAGACCGCTGAGAAATCTCCCAAGGAGCCTAAATCACCTTCTAAGGCTGCCAAATCACCTTCTAAGGCTGCCAAATCGCCAAAGAAAGCTGCTTAAGTGTGATTTCTTATGAGTTGTGTATGTAAGCTAATTAGAGTTTCGGATTAGTTAGTATCGTTGGTTGTTTAGTGGTATGGTTTTGGAGTCGATTTCTGATCGATTCCTGACGTTTGTATTTGCTGAAGTGTTTTCATTGCAACTTAGATGATATATGAAATTCGGTTTCTCCAATGTTTTATTGCAATTTCTGTGTTGAATTGTTGTCTTTGGCATTTGATTGTCTGATTTATTTTGCACTCCTTCCATCCCAATTTCATCGTTTCATTTGTCTTTGGATACATTTGCTGTCTACTGTTCTAGCAGGTATAAGTTATGGTGTAGAAGTATTCTGTAAGTTGAGGATTGTAGCATAATACCGACTTTTACTGTTTTATCAGTTATGGAGTAGAAGCATTCTGTAAGTGGAAGATTGCAGAATAATGCTGAAACATGTTTGCCTTGCAGAAGGTTTTTGTTATGGAATCATGATTCATGTGTTATAAGTTACGAAGTAGAAGCATTCTGTAAGTCGAGGATTGCAGCCTAATGTTGAAAAGTGCTTGCCCTGCAGAAGGTTTTTGTTATGGAATCTTGATTCATGAGTTATTCGGTATTTCAACTCCGCTTCTGCAATTAGTTTGTTATTTCCTCAGACTGCTATTTGTGTTTATCCTGTACTCCTTTGCTCTATACGAAAACTATGGTCATTTGCTTCCGTTTGTTTGGCTTATCCTGCACTCCTTCCGTCTCAATTTTTTTATACCCTTTTTCTATCAAGATGATTTCATCCTTAGAGGTGAACTCTCAGTATGTTTATCGTTGACCGTGTTATCAGTTCCAGAGTATAAGCACACTGTGTTAATATGAGAAGTACAACTTGTTGATACTCCTTCCATACTCCATAGCAGGATTTTGTTATCACTCCGGAAACCTTTCACAGACGTATTGTTCGTAGCACACGTGTTTCCTAAACGAAAGTTAGATTTATATGAGAAGAACCGACCCCTTAATACCACAATGGAGCTATTATAACCTCATTGTATCTTCTCAATCATCCCACCTTTGGCCAAAATCATGTGCAGACTATGGAGAACCCAATGACGACTACTCGCTTCCGCACATTCCCAGCAGCATGTGTAATCGGGGCAACTAGCTCCAGAGTTTTGTAGCTACCTGCATGAGGTATTTAGACATTAGCTAGAAATTTTGACGAAAACTTACTAAGAAATCAGTTTCTCTTATGTTAAGAAAGTTTCGTCAAGCAACTCTTAGAAGAACATTGGGGGATTCGTAAATCAAGTCACTATTTCGATGCTCCAATTCTCCATCCGATTTTTATTATATGCCACTTTCACAATATGAGAGATACCACTGTCATTATTTTTTCGACAAACTTTAGAAACAACAACATTATACTGGTATATATTAAGAGATCTCGACGGTCTGAGGGGCTGTTTCAATGTGGGAAAATTGACTGACATGTGATAGAAAACCAGAATAGTAGTACAGGTTAGCCTATTTTTTCCTCAATGTCGAGTTGGAAAAGGGTGTTAATGTTAACTTACACTGAACCTTCGACTATTACCTGATTCTACAAGTGGTAAAACATGCTGATTCAAAAAAATATCAGATAAAAATTTCTGTAAACCAACTGTAGCAATTGCATCTTTAAACTGATGTTGCATTAATCGAGGTTCCTCAATCGGAAAAGTTAGAATACTCGTCTTAAATTCACAAGGTGCTTGAAATTAATGTCTGAGAGATTATCTGATTAAGGTTTGCAAACTTACCGGTTTATTGCAGGAGGGAGGCAAACTAGCAGGGCAATGATTGATACGTAAGCGTAAACGTTTGTGCTACCCCATTCCTGTCTGTCATTCCACATTGTTGTATTAAACAGTCATAGGAACACAAAATATCTATCATCGAAATCCAGCAGTCTGTTTTTAATATTTCGGGGAGAAACCAGGAACTTTTTGATTTTCCGTCTGGACAACCACGTCTGAAGAGTAATTAACTGTCACACATACAGGATTAGAATCATGGTACTAAATCTCGGCAGCCGAACACCATATTGTGGCCACTGTGTAAATGTTTTACAGGTTGCTATGAAAGCATTTTGAGAGGTACCAACCATAATGGAGCACAGCTGAGATAAGCACTGGCGGATGCAAGTGTAAGCAGTAAGCACCAGGGTCCCAGGACACAGGAAGGCTAAAAATTTGTGTATTTTGTCCAAAATTCAGGCAAATAAGTAAAAGTAGCTTTTATATTTTCATACGAACTCCGGAAAGAAAATTTTCTGGATTCACTACTGAATCTAAGACTTAACATTTCAGTCAGAGAAGCCATTGATACACCAATTCAATCATTTTTGAACGCGGTACGGCTTTAGAAAATAGCAGAACCATATAAAAACTATTCCGAAAAGAAAAGACTCTGAACTTAGTACCGATGACAACAGGCGCTAATGACAGCCGTAGTGGTAAGGGTATATGATGGCTGAGAACAACCTGCAAAGCAGCTGCATTGAAGAATGGCTTCAAGGCTGCATGATAAAATTGATCACAACTTTGCAAATTAGTTATGCAAAAGAATAACATAACCTTGCAGTATACTGAGATTAAGTAGAATTTGACATTGATCATATTATCTGATTATAAATTTACCTTTAAAGGTCCATTTATTATAAATTACAACAAGAAAGGGTAGAAAGATCAGATTTACGCAGTCTTGCGCCTGTGTTTTTCAGAATTTGGTTCAAGGTGATTCAAATAACGAAAACTGCATTGTAAATTGCATTAACTGACTGATGCTTCAACTTATGAGAAACAGGGACAATCTAGCAAGTCATTTTGCTATATCCCGTCATATTCCAAAGCCAAAGAATAGAATCTCACAGCATTTTGAGATACTTACTGCACATTTGGGTAGACCGAAAGCCCAACTTGCAAGACAGTACACAACCCCAACAAGGAGATGTATAACTGAGATGAAGCTACAAAGAACAATATGCCATGAGAAAAAAAAAAACAGTACTCAAATGAAATTTTTAAGCTTTTCCTACAGGATTTTTTTTTTTTGAAAAAAATGTCTTAAAACACGGTAAGAACTTACTTTCGATATGGGAACTTATCAAGTATATTGAAGATGACATTTAGAAAGAACACGTTTCTAAGAACACCATATTAGAAATTTATGAGGTAAAGATGGTAAAATCTGCACATTAAATTGCTGATTTAATCAAAAACAAATCATGGTCTTTCCAGGGTCATATGAAACTGTTTCATATATGACACCAACCAACAAACCTTATTATCAAATGAGCAGTACTTGTCTACTTGAGTATTAACGTGGTCTCATATGTGTGATCGTCTCACTGACAGCATAATGTTCACGGACAATTGAAGGGTCATAAACACACATTAACAAGCATGACAGCATGAATTAAAGAGCTTTTCTAAACAAAGGTATAACATAAAAACACAACCAAGGACGTTATCATGCTACCTTTTCAAGGGATTCAGAGAACCAAGAACAAACCACATGAAGAAGAAAAATCCGGTGACCAAAGCTGGAAACCTCTCCGAAAAGCTCTTAGATGGAGCAACATTTCTGCAACCAAAACAAGATTATTAGCACAACCCACTCAACTTACAAGTACTTGAATCATTAATACTTAAAGAACTAGTAAAATTTTCGATTACCCATCACTAAGGTCATGAGTCTCATGATCCATCATATATGCAGCTAAAACAGTCAATGGAACAGGAACAGGAACAGGAACAGGAACAGGAACAGGAACAGGAACAGGGTTATGATTGTGTTGCTTTCTCTTCAATATTGGCTAAAAAATTTAAACTTCTGACACATTGCAGGGAAATTCAGCAGGAAACGTGTCTCGGAAAGGCGAAATTCACCAAGTAATGTTCCATATTTTAAAGTGATTTGTTCTCTTTAAAGATGGTTACATGTCTAGCTTTAGTTTGATATTTTTTGTGACTGGTGTTTGTGTTCAATGTTTTCAAGTCTTTTACGGCCCTGTACTGAATGAAGTGGCAGCATCAAACGTAATTGATTATAGAATATAGATATATAGTCTATGAACTGCGGCAATTCCACTCGTTGAGACCGTGAAACTTAATAGAGAACCAATGACTGAAAGTTCAGTTGGTTGGGAATGAATGTCCCAAAAAAATTACTGATTCTCCGACTCACACTATGACCATCAAGCTTTAAGGAAAAAACATGCAAAATGTAACTCGAAGTATTTACACTCAACAAAAGTTCAATGGCGTCAAATCAAATTCAAATCTCACCAAAAGAACAGACTAAAATCAACACGCTGTATTCTGGAATTTGATTTTCCATCTGAATAACCACGTCTGGAGAGTAATTAATGATCACATATACAGGATTAGAATCATGGTACTATATCTCGGCAGCAGAACAGCTTATTTTAGCTACTGTATAAAAGTTTTACAGGCTGCTATGAAAGCATTTTGAGGGTTACCAACCATAATGGAGCACAACTGAGATAGCCTAAGCAATGGCGGATGCAAATTTAAGCATTTCCAATTTGTGTATTTTGTCCAAAATTTAGGCAAATAAGTAAAAGTAGCTTTAATATTTTCATAGAGACTCCGGAAAGAAAATTTTCTGGATTCACCACTAAACCTAAGACCAACATTTCATGACCTAGAACTTAAACTGAAGTTTTATACCATTATTATAGCTTATGGCTACAGATGGAAATTACTCAAATGTCTTAAGAAAGGGTAGACCAAAAGCCCAACTTGCAAGACAGTACACAACACCAACAAGGAGATGTATAACTGAGACAAAGCTACGAAGAACATGTCATGAGAAAATAAAAACAGCAGTCAAATGAAAATTTGAAGCTTTTTCCCGATGTACAGGAATTTTATCAAATGAGACGGTCTCATATATGACACCGGCCAACAGACCTTATTATCAAGTGAGCAGTACTCGAGTATTTACTTGGTCTCACATGTGTGATCGTCTCACTGATAGCATAATGTTCATGGACGATTGAGGGGTCATAAACACACATTGACAGGCATTACAGCAAGATAATTTTTTGTTTAAATCCATTGAACATGCTACTTTCCTGAGAGCGAAGGAATCTATTCCTGCTTTCCTAGTGAAACATTTCCATGCATCTTATACCGTCTCAGACGAGAGTCTACTGAAACAGTAATCTTCGATATTTTTACTATTTCAGATAAACCCTATGTTTTCTTTCTCGTAAAAATATGTTACAAGGACAGTTCTAATGCTACTGAACTTCGAACTCAGATCATGAGTCCTTGAGTCTCTAGTTTAACCATAATTTGGATTGGATTAGGATTCTAGAATCTAGCTTAGTACCAGTCCTTGTCCGTACAGGACTTTAGTACACACCTAATCTTTCTCTCCTGACATAACTTGGACCAAATTAAATATAGATTTTAAGAATTACAACTGCATCAGAACTAGGTTACTGATATCAGGGTGGTATCAAATTCTACCTGCAAAATCCTTAAGGTGAACTGTAGAGCAAAGTTACAGTTTTTCATCAGGACACAAACTACTTCTTTTTACCTCTAAACTTATCGTATTATGGTAGAACTCTAGTTTAGCAAAGATTAATCTTAAGTTATATTAGTAAGAGTTTGATGTTGTCTGAGATATCTCCGATACATAGTATAAATACCTCGTAACCCTCCTTCAATATCTCATAACTCAAACCATCGGATCAATTTATTGAGAATTAAATTTCACAAATCACAACATAATGAAGGGAATTCTCATCTTTTTACCTGTGCTCTTTGCCATTGCTTTTGCTCAAGATCAGTCCGAAGTTGGTATTCACCCAGGATGGTTCTTCGGACCGCCTCATCACCCATTCATCCCCCATCATCACTTTCTACCACATCCACACTTTCCCCTACATCCACACTTTCCCCATCTATTTCCACACCCATTCCCAATTCCAAGCCAGCCTCCATCTTCCCCTGCTACCCCTTCCGACAGCCAAGAAAACAATTATAACGAGTATTATCAAACCAATAGTGATATGAATGACCAGAAAATTCCGTTCCCATTCCACGGATTCCCGTTCCATGGATACCATCATCACCCATTCATCCCACATCATTACTTCCTACCACATCCACACTTTGCCCATCGATTTCCACACCCGTTCCTATTTCCAAGCCAGCCTCCATCTTCCCCTGTTACCCCTTCCGACAATCAAGAAAACAACGACGACGAGAAAATCAACACCGATATCAATGCCCAGAAATTCCCATTCCCATTCCCATTCCATGGATTCCCGTTCCATGAACACCATCATCCCCTGTTCCCACATCACTTCCCCGTACATCCACACTTTCCCCATCGATTTCCACACCYGTTCCCATTCCCAAGCCAGCCTCCATCTTCCCCTGCTGCCCCTTCCGACAACCAATGATTTCCATTCCTTCTTGATGACTCGGGAAGATTTCTAATAGGAATATTTATAATAGTTGGGCCTCAACCATCACCTTAAGGTTTTGGTTGAGATGGTTCATCTATCATGGTAGCAGTTCCAAATGCTGTTCAGCTCTTCAAAACGTGAGCTTCTTGCGGCGTTCCATCCCCTTCCAAGTTAATATTATGTCATAGTTCAGAATAAATATATGTTTGTTGATAGTATTCATCAACATAGAATTAGCAGTCCATAGTTTTACTGTTTACAACCTAGAATTATATCATTATGCTATACAAGTTAGTCATATGGAGAAGTGGCACAGTCTACAGTTCCATTATTTTTTACTTATATCAATAAATATTACTCCGTATTTGTTATTATTCTTTTATGAATTATACATTCCAGTTACGCATATCACTCATCATTGAGCATTTGAGATTTGATAAACGCTTATTATGTCTATTGCATACATGTTTTTTTTGGTCTGGTGAAGTGAAAACCAATGTTAAAAGGAGACGAACTAGGTCAATTTGTTCAGTCGGAAAAAACTCAAGCTCTATACAAAGTGTAACTAGAAGTCTAAAACCACTTAATAACTCAAGCTCTATACCAAGTGTAACTGAAAGTCTAAAACCACTTAATAACAGCCAGAACCACAATTTTTGACAATTAAAAATAAAAAATAAGCAAATAATCAGGATACAATCTTAGAAAATTTTTGAGCTTTGAATCGTTACTGAATCTGCAGAATGCTAGGGTGCAAACCATGCTTCAAGAGATCTTGGCCTGGCAATGAAAACTCCAGCAAATAGACCTGCAATGCATATGAATGGTCATGAAGTGGTAAACAATAGATGACAATCAGGGAGAAAAAATAGGAATCAGTAGTATTCTCACCAAATGATATGCTGAAAGGCCGGGTAAGCTAAGTGGAAAATTGAAAGTATTATTCCGGCAAGGGATATGGGTATCTTGTTTAGTTGTTTAACGAGTACTCCCAACTTCTTTAATTTTGTTCATAAGTGGTCACAAGGATGTAAAATATTCAACTCAACTTCAGATCTTACATATTTACCAGTTATATGCAACATAGGATTGTGATTACTTACAAATCTGCAACATCAATAATTGGCAAAAATAAATAGATGAGAAAAAAGATAGAGAGTAAAAAATGAGCCAGGCCAAAACAAGTAAAATTAACAGCAGCATTCAATTTGAGAGGAATAACTTGCATGTTATCCAGGTGGAATCACACACAAACCCAGATGCCAGCACTCCACAGATCAGATATTGATTATGAATAACAAGGCAAGAGTGAGTCTTTCAATTGTGAAACTGCCTGAATGTCCTACTGATTGCTAACAAACTGCACCAACGTTATGACAACAAAAAACTATGGTACTACACCAACTTAAAGCCACGACTAAGAAGAAGACGGCGATGATGACAACAACAACATCATCATCATCAAAATCAAAATCAACATCATTGCCCAAATGCCTCAAATAGCATCTGCAAATTGCAGGGAAAGGGAGTTGAATGTACCGATATTTACCCCTGTACAGTCAAACCAAAGACAAATGGAGTATATATCCAAAACAGATTGTCCAAACCGTACAATTGCATGAGTACTTGAGATTAAACTGAATACAGCATACAGTCTACTGACAAATCTACATACAAGGAGACTAGGACACCGGTGATGACCAAATTGAGGTGTATGGATCTTAAGATCCTACATATTATTGGACAAGTGATATTTTAAATTGCTAAACTCACTTAGTTTTCGAGAACTAACTTAAATTACATATAACTAAAATGAACAAATCTATTATGGCGTACACATACACTACGAGCGTCAACCTAACAAAAACAGGAACTAAACATATCCAACCTCCCTAATTCAGACATCTCATCGAAGAATCCAATGTAACATCAAACCTAACTCTGAATAATTCAAAGTATTAGCTCTTGACTCAAAAGGTTGGGCAGTAAAATTTCTACATATGACAACAGAAGTAAATATGACCCACTCTGAAAATTATGGCTCCGCCACTAGTCAGGAATTAGTAGTAGAATGAAAGATTCAGGGACCAAATTCTAGGTGAATACATGCATAGAGTGTTAACTGAGAAAGAATTTGGTTCTTGGGTCTCTAAAGCTGGGTTTGCTTTACTCAATTCAACATTTTGGAACCTTTCGGAATCCATGCGTAATCGCAAGGCCTCGTGACTACTGAATTGACGTGGCAACGCCAGCATGAAAAATCAAATGCCATTAATTATCAGACCCCATGTTGACAACAGTTATCCAGTTCCCAATGTCCTAATATTCAGCTCCACTAGCCCTTGGAGCCTATGCAAAAGACACTACTAACTACCAATGCAAGCTGTCAACAGACGCGCGAAGATGAGAATGCTAGTAACTAAAGAAACAGGGGTAGAAGAACGGAAACCATAAAATTTACATACTCCATATGTATCATGAAACCCAATACAGGGTACCAATTCAACTTGCACAACACATAAGATTTTGGTATGCAGTAAAAAGTCATCTAAGCATGATTGTTTCATAGGAAGTAAGTGATTCAAATTCAAGTTTAATGGGAAGGAGTAAGTCACAAATATTACAGTGTCTCAGGGCAGTCAGGCTCTCACAAGGACAATCTAGATGTATGGATGACAAATATTCAGCTCACAGAAATGCTGATCTAACATATTTACAAGTAATATAAAGCATGGTGTATAGTTCTTGTCAGCGATTGGAATTTAACATCTGCCAATTCAATGACTAGCGGAGATAAGCAAGTGAAGAAAAGGACAAAAATCAGTTAGGCCAAAATAATAATATAAAATTATCAAAATAGGAACTTCTCTGCTCGCACTCCTAAACGTCAGCACTCCACAGATATTGTTTCTGAGTAACCAGGCAAAACTAAGTCTTTCAATTGTGAAACTGGCTAAATGCAAGGTGGTTGCTTAAAACAAACTGCACCAACATCCGAGAGCTAAACTAAAACAAATGTACTTTGATTAAACTCAACACAACGTATCCTCCACTGACAAATCTACATACGACGATTCTGCGACACACATACTGGCCATATTGAGGTGTACGAAGTCTAGAGATCCTACATAGTACAGTACTGGACTAACGACAAATTATATTGCTCAATCAACTTAATTTTGGAAAACTAGGATTATAACTTAACCATGTTACAAAACAAACAAATCTTGTGTCGGTTACACAGTACATTTTAAGGTTCAGCTTAAGAAGAAAAGAAAGCAAACATATCCAACCTCCCTTATTCAGACATCTAATCACATGAATTTTACGTAACAGCACACCTTGCCCTTCTTTTTTGCCTATTGACAGCAATACTTAGCAATAATGTCGAAGTATCAGCTCTTGACTAAGAGAATCAGAGGGTTAGGAACTACGGGGTAGTCTGTAATATTTCTGCAAATGACAGCAGAAGTAAAATAAAAAATAAAAAAATTGAACCACTCTAAAAGTTGTGGCTCCATCACTAGTCCCGAACCAGCAAAGAGCTAATCTTTTTATGCATCATATCGAATTTTAAAAATTTCAGCAAAACCCTCAGAAGCAAAACTTTCAGCTAACATGCTCATATCCCCATTTCAAGCATTCCGTTCATGCGCCAAGACAATATCTTCAACATTATATAACATTGAATATAGAAGCGAATTTATTAATAACACACCATCAAACCATTCTGAAGGCAAGATAACAGAACAACCGCCAATATGATCAACATGAACAAATACAATACAATCATAAATCATAATGATGAAACACAATAATTCAATCAACCAAACAATCAAATGTAAAACACATTTACAAGAACAACATATCAGTGGCACTAATTATTGCATGCAAAAATCATGTGTAGCTAAGATCTCAAATTAACAATTTCTATCCAGCATAAAGTTTTATGTTGATTTGTTACAAATCAACATTTACCGGAAACCATTACCTCCATAGTAAAACAGTCCCGTTTAGTCCCGTTCAAAACTACTACTTGCTCCGATTCATCGAGTTATCATTTTTCAATCTAAAGTAAAGAATCGGATGAATTGGAAGTATCAAATTGAAATCTAGCATTAGTTGAAACAAATTAATCATGGTGTTAGAAAAATTAGGACACGGCACAAACTAGGTATATTAATTTAATATCTCTGCTTCCGAATTCAATACACAAAAATTGAAACCCTAACCCTAGCTTTATTAACCACAAAAAATACACAAACATAAAAATACCACAAACTGTTATTAACAAATCTAGAGAGGTCGAACATGCCTTATTGACCCAACTGATGTGTTTTCAATCATGCAGAATGTTCGGGTGCAAACCACGCTTAAAGACATCTTGGCCCTGGCACACAATACTTCAGCAACTAGACCTGCAATGCATATGAATGGTCATGATGTGGGAACCAAAAGATGACAATCGGAGAGAAAAAATAGGGTAACAGTAATATTCTCACCAAACAATATATGCTGAAGAGGTGGGCAAGCTAAGTGGAACATTGAACAGTAGTATTCCGGCAAGGGATATGAAGTCTTGTTTAACAAGTATCCCCAACATCTTTAATCTTGTTCGTAACTGTTGGTTCATAAGGATGTACAATATTCACCTCAGAGAATTTCTAATCCTACATCTTTACCAGTAATTTGCAGCATAGTATATAGTTCATGTCTACAATTGGGATTTCCGCAACATCAATAGCAGGCAAAAATAAACGGATAAGATAAAAGATATGGAGTATGAAGTAATGAGTGCATGAGTACTTGAGATTAAACAAATTGAGGACACTGGGACAGCGGCAGTGGCCAAATTGAGGTGCATGAGGTCTTACGATCCTACTCATCACTGGACACATGAGTTTTGAGATTGCTAAATTCACTTCACTGCACCACACATAACAAAAACAAACGAATCTTGTGTGGCATACACACATACGTATGAGGTTCAACCTAAGAAAAAGAGGAAGCAAACATATCCAACCTCATTCCGGCATCTCTTTGAATGAATCATACAATCAAATACAATGTCGAAGATAGGAACAGGTCTTTCTACAAATGACAACAGATGAAAATATGACCCACACTGAAAACTACGACTCCGCCAGTATTCCTGATTCAGCAGAGAGCTAATCTTTTTATGCATCATATCCAGTATCCAATTTCAATAATTTCAATCAAACCACCAGAAACAGAACTTTCAGCTAACATTATCTTATCATCATATGCCATTTCAAGCATTCTGTTAATGCAGAAAGATGGTGTCTCCGACATTATATATGCAGGAAAAGTTTAATTTTAATACACCTTCAAACGATTCCAAAGGCACATAGGAAAGTCACTCCAATTCTAATTCTAATGAGTTAGAA
>VHZZ01000006.1:715154-737460 GCA_009801015.1 Silene noctiflora
AAAAATGGCAAACCGAGAAACATTCATATGGAGGTACTTCCACAAAATCTCGGTTTCAAATACAGATAATAAATTCAAGTGTATTTGCAAGGTTTCGGGTTGGCCATCACATGGCCCGGCCCGACCCGTGACGACCTGCCACTATACACCGGGCCGTGCCCGGTTCACTAGCCAATTAACCCGGCCCGCCCTTGACCCGCACCGGACCCGGACGACCCGCACTAATGACCAGGCCTAATGCACATAGTACTGTTGAGGTTTTACTTTCAAACATGACGTGCCTTTTTTATTATTCTAAAAATTTTCAATTGAGTATAAATCATAAACCAAAAATCGGATTTTGACAATTTTTTTTTTCAAATTGATTAACTCTTCGAAATCTATAATTTGACAAAACGAAAAATGGTTATTCGTAAATTTAAGATCGAAATAATGGTTGATTTAAGATTTTTTGTACACAAAAAACCCGACAAAATGTGAGTCGGCATTTTTCCCCCTCAAATCATAGAGTGTGACGAGATAATCATTTTAGAACAAAAATTGTTCACTTCTGAATTCCAGTATGGGAGTTATGCTCAACTAAATTTCGTTATAGCCACAAAAAAGGTATGTTATGCATGAAAATCAAACATTGAGGGTATTATGTACATAAACTTAAAATATTAGATACCATGTGCAAAGTGACAAAGTTCAGGGGTACCACGTGAATTATCTGAATTTTTTATTTTGTTATTGTATATGATAATTTAATTTGTTAAATCAAATAAATTAGTTGATTTAGTAAATAGGTCATTTGTGTCAATTCATGTTCAGAGAGCTTACACCAAACCAGCATGAATGGTGATTATCCTATGGATCATCACAAGCCAACAATTTAAAAGGATTTAAAAGAGTACACAAACAAACACACAATAACCGTTAACCCCCAAGTTAATGGGTTGACCCCTCCCAAGTTTGGCCCTTTCATTCGCAAGAGTCGGGAATCAAACCGCTGACCACTTGTTTAAGAGATGAGAGTTCTTACCACTCACACCAGCCAACTTTGGTACCGTTAACCCCCAGGTTGAGTAACAATAATCATTACTAACAAACGGTAAATGATAGACATATTCAACACCGGACTATCAAGACACAACAACGAAAGCATACCACAAACTCAATAATGACTGACTCCAACACTTGACTGTTGACTCGTGCCGTATCGGCTACAAACCACTTGCATATAGCCAAGAAGTTATACAATGTCAATCCGAAATCTACAATAACAATTAACTGTATAATTACTACAGTACAAGGCCTAACGGACTTTATTACTAAAACTACTTTACCAACCCTAACTAATCTCAATTAATAATTAGTGCACAATTGAATCACCAATAGATTTAAATAACTAAAGACGATTAGCTTTGATTAGGGCAAAAGTGTTACATATATATTAGGATACTAGTATAGTTCTCGTGCAAATGCACGGTATTTTAGATACAGATATTTGAGAATTTTACAATTAATCAAAATAATGCAATTTACCTCCATTTTGAAAGGGGTAGAAAATTTCACGTATAATTCCAAGGAGATATTTTATTAGCCTTATTTATGTAAAAGTTAAACAATGATTGATGTTATAAAATTAATTAAGACATAAATATTGTTTAATTGTAAATATTGATAGTCAACATTAACTAATTAGGAAATAAATATTGTCTAGCAGAATATCACTTGGGCGGGAAATTTAAGCGGGAGAATTTAGAGATGTGTTAATCTTTTAGTATATAGGGGATTGGATGATTAGGCCCATTAGGGTGTATCGTCTAGGGTTTACCTAATCATCTAATATCCTAATAGTGTAATAGGTGATATTAATGCAAATAAACTCCAAGACTCGTCTATACTTCGAACTATTTTTAGATCCGTGCAAAAAATGCACGAGTCGTAATAATAGGCGCCATCAATGGATATAGGAGCATATAAATGTCGGTTATTAATTAAATGTGAATGTCATGACAATATAAATATCAGTCTATAATTAGAGATTTTTAAGTTGTCGCTCTTCCATCTTTTTTCTAGTATTTTTTTTATTTTTCAATTACTATAAGCTACTAAGAATTTTCTTAGTTGTCATTATTTTGTTATTTTATTCAGTTTAATAACAAAAAATGGATATATATAATTCAATCTTTATAGAGAAGGGATGCAAATAAATGCTTTTATAGAATGCGGGTGAACAAAATTGTCAATTTATTTCCCAAAAATGAGGAGCCAATAAGAATCCAAGGAAAGATTTAGCTTTTATATAATGTAGATTTTAGGAAGATGGTTGAAATTTGAGAGTACAAGATGAAGAGTAGTTATGAAATTAAAAGCTTAGGTTTTACGAAAAGTAAGATTTACTTATGGATAGTTTGATTACCCATTAAGTAACACACGAATCAAAATTCATGTGAATTGCAAAATGAACATATTGTGTGGTTACCCAATTCACATAAATTGGAAAATTTAATGAATTTCAATTCGTCAATAAGATGGAGGAAGTAGTTTACCTAAGTCCCCTAAGTAAGTTAGGATGCTTGCATGAATTGCACTTCATTCATGACAGCCAAATACTATTTTTCAAGGATCGTACTTTTCGCATACGAATTATACTCTTTTACAATTCTATGCTTGTCGTTTTTTTTATTTCCTCATCCAATTCATTTTCTTTGTCCCTTCACTTCCATCCTTCCCTTCATCACCAGTCCACCAATTGTAACACGCCCATACTCCAAAGTGCCTTACGAGACCACCTTAGGTACGAAGATGCTACCATCTCGGTTTCCCGAGGCAATGATCATCAAAAGACAATAATGAAACATATTAAATAAAGTATTTAAATGATTACATTGTCTCAAAACTCCAAAACAGAACTGTCTAAACAACTAACTGAAAAACAAGTCTAAACATCTATTGATAAACTCGACATAACACAGCGGAAACTCTATTAAGGTGATAGCCCATCCATCCCTCGAGCAACATAGCAATACCTGTTCAAATTTGTTCATCATCCCCGAATGGATCATCACAGTTACAACAAATAATACGGGGCCAGTTACTGTCATACAATCAAACCAATGAAGCAAAACAACATTATACATTCTCCTTCCCACATCACCTCACATCACATCACTGACTACACACCCAAGGTGTGTAGCCCTGCCAGTGGGGGACCGCAGTCGTTCTCACCTAAGCCCCGCTCATCATACCGAGCGAAAACCCCAGTTCCTTAATGTGCACATCCCCTCCCGTGGCGGGTTCCACGGAGGGCGAATCAAGGGCGTGAAGCCACTCCCGCAAGTGACTCCACTCAGCGGAGAACGCATCTCGCAACATACTCCAATTCCACCTCTATCACTCCGTCACATCATACAACACAAAACATAGATACAACATACAATCATAATATTCATAATACCACACAATGAACAGTAACCGAGTAGGGAAACCCTACCTGGAAGCAAGCACCGATCAGCAACACAAGCAACTAGAAACGATCCTHTACGAATCCACTTCCTAAACAATCACAACAACCATATATCACAACCCATACAACAATCCCCAAACAGTTACCCTAACCCCCAAATTAGGGTTTAAACAACAATGACGGAAACGCGTAAAAACAATACTAAGAACTTACCCTCGAGATAAGGAACACAACGATGCGACCGACACGGAAACCTACCGACTCAAGCTCCGGGTTTGCGAATAGTGCGAGATAACGATTTGAGAGGTTTATTGTGGAAGTTTAGAGATTTATGAACAAAATGAACAGTGACGATGATTATAAGTTAACTCTCGTTATTTACAACCCTTAATTAAATCAGCCCGTAACGCAACTTACCCGATCGAGTTAGTAGGTTACTCGATCGAGTTTCACCTACTCGATCGAGTGACCCAGCTACTCGATCGAGTGACCCTTACTCTATCGAGTAACCCAGCTACTCGATCGAGTGTCACACTTCCAGACTCTGACTTAAAACGACACAAACTTACTCGACAGAGTAAGGCCTACTCGGTCGAGTCACCAAAGGCAGGGAAAACCGTAGTATTACACCAATATAGTTAATTACAACCATACTAGAATAATTAACGAATAGGAATTTTTTCTTCAAAAAATAAGAAACCAACTAGTTTATTTATTTAAAAACGAAACAACTAATTATGATTTAAAAGGGAAAAAAACAAAAACAGCTTCACAAATTTATCTGCTATTCACGCTGATAAGACATTTTAATCGTGTCACCTATATCAAAGTAAACCTATCTCAAACTAACTACTAGTCAGTGGCAAGACAGGGTCGAATCCACAGGGAGGCGATAGTAATTGTCTGTTAAAATATTATATTGTCTAAGGTAATCGATTTCTTGGAGAATTTTGATTGTTTATCTACTAAACTAATTGCAATAAGGTAAAAGCGAGTTCAATAAGATTAAAAGGTTTAGGGATCAAGTTCACTAGGCAGTTATACGGGGGTGTGATTTAACTAATTAATAGAGCAAATCACGTTGTTTAAATCCATATGATCGGTCGATTCTAATACGTCCTTTAGATCTAATATAACATGCGGTCGCTATAATTAAATTAGTTATATTCAGTTATCGCAGCCTATACTAGTCTTAGTCCGGTCGGTAAAAATCCTAGTTTGCAATACTAATTAATTAATCCTGCAGAAATCAATCAACTAGATTCAAAACCATAACTGAACAACAACAAATAAACAATTTAACTACTAATTCATTAATTAAACCCCCTTCTAACAACCCAGGTCCCTTTTCACCCCAGATAATAGCTACGCATGCTAATTAAACTAATATCAATAAGATTGATAGAAGGCATAATTAAAAGTACAAATAAGATAAACAACGAAGATTGAAGTAGTAAAAAAAGATTGAATAGATACCGTACGGGATTAATGAAGAATAAAGTCTAGATCTATATTTAGGAGCAAACTAAATTAATCTATGAGTTCTTGAGAATATTCTAGGGTAAAAGTACGTAATATAAGCATCCCCTAACAATAGGTATTGAGTTTCCTATTTATAATAAAAGATAGACCGACTTTAGGAAGTTCCTAAAATAAGCAGTAATAAGACATACTCGATCGAGTATGGTGTAACTCGATCGAGTATCCTCAACTGGATCGAGTAATGCTTAACTCGATCGAGTACAAGCTCTTCCTTACTTGTTTTCGTCTCCTCTTCTTCGTATTCTTCCTGGATTTCCGTTCCATGCTTCGTGTGTTCCGTTGTGTCTTCTCCGCGATGCTCTTATCTTCCAAATGCTCTACAAATACTCCAAATTTGCATTAAAACACCAAAATGCGGAAGTATCTCATTCTAGCATAAATGACATATAAATAACATATTCTAGCACGAAAACCGTATTAAAGATACTAAAGGGGAGGCATAAAATGTATATAAATATGACTCATCACACACCCTCAACCTCCCCACCACCAATCACTTGACCACCACCACCCCTTCCCTGTCCACAACTTGACCAGCACCCAACCACATTACTCACTCCAGCCTTCGGGCTTCCCGACTCCCGCCGCACTACCCACTCTAATCCAAGCGTCCCACACCTAATGGCACCACCCAAGCAGTCGTCCCCCTTTCACCAACGCACCACCCACTATCACTGCACACACCCAGACTGTAACACCCCAAGCGATTGAGAAGAAAGTTGTTCCACATCGGGAAAATAAGAAGCTTATGAGATCTTTATAAAAGATTTCACCAATCACTTAGTAACAAGGCTTTGTGTTTTTGGGCTTAAGTGAGGACAAATAATAGGGTCAAAGGTATATCCCGTTTGATTGGGCTTGTGTTACGATGGTGGTGAGTCAGGTTGTTATACGGACACCCGGAACCACCGTGAAGCACTCTAACCATCGCACCTTCCCCCAACCTATAAAACCCTAATCGATAAAATTGGTAAACAAGTAAAATATTAATTTCACTAATTGATAAACCAAATAATTTCATCAAAGTGTATTAACAATTGTTAAACAACAAAACTACTTCACTGAAGAATTATAATTAATTGATCAAGTTTTTAGGGCAATTAGATTCAATTTAGGGAAAAAGTTTATGCAAGAGTTGATTTAATTAGGTTTAGGAAGAAGGGTATGATTTGGAAAGTTTATGAAAAAAATTATGTGAAAAAGTAAAGTTATATGTGAAAAAGTAATTTCGTTTTCGAAAATCCACGTGAATTCTAAAATCATGTATTTTATGACTTTCTAGGCAATAAAAATTCCTATGTGCAACCAAAACGACTCCTTAATCTTAAACACGACTTATAACACTACACCCAAGTAAAATCACGTGAACTTTGACCAACATAACCTGTTCGGCGGTCGCCGACCGTCTATCCCACCGCCAAGCGTCGAGACACCAGGACCAATTTTCCATTCATCGCAAGCATACATTCCCTCACGTCCAGCCGGTCTGTCGGCCTCTCAACTACGACTGACCGTGTCCTCTCAACAACCCCTTACAATTCCTCTTGATTTGTAAACTTCGGTGCACAACCCAACTTAATAGATGACGTATTTAACTCATTTTAACCCTAAATATTACGAGTTCGCTCTTAAAAGGACTGCCACTAATAGCGGTAGCATGCTCTAAAAAACGCTACCCACGATGACGGGTCGTCTTCGCTTTTTTTTATGCGTGAATATCATAATCATAACATGGATATTTTCATTTACGACCTAATTTCCTACAATAAATAAACATAATAAAAAATAAAAAAGATCTTAAAAAAAAACAGAAAAATTTTCCAAAAAAAAAGGGAAAAGAAAAGAAAATCCTGATAACAAGGGGCTGGTTCTACTACTACACGGTTGTCTTCCTTTCAATTTTGTTCTCTCTCCTCTCTCCGAAGAAATTCGACGAAATCCAAAAAAACAGCCAAAATTTAACTGTTTATTCGGAAAAAAAAAGAGAGAGAAATCGAAAGCGAAAGCGAGATCGTCAATTTGTTTGAGATTTGTGCGAAACAATTACTTTGCAAATTTCTTAATTTTATCACATCTTCATATTTCTAATTTTCGGTAAAAATTCATATACATTTACATATATTATTTTCGTATATTGTGCATGATCTCGCAATTTTGTTCGATTTGTTAATCGAAATTGTTGATCTGGTTTGGTTTTGCGTTGTTTTCTTCGATTTTTGATTGACTTTTTGTAATTTTGGTGTTAATTTGCAGGAAAACGTTGTCAATTTGAATAATTAGGGTTGTTCGGAGGTGATTTATTGATTATATTAATGGCTGCTCAACCGGCGAGGGCGAGAGCTGATTATGATTATCTAATCAAGCTTCTGTTGATCGGCGATAGCGGTAATGTGTTTGTTTTTGTGTGATTTTTTTGTAGATCTTTGATTAATTCATGATTTCAGTGCCTTACTCGCTTTCGAACGATGTTCGTGTGATAATATTAGCTTGTAATTTTCTAACAATCTCGTGTGATAATGTGAGGTTCCGCTCTTCTAATGATCTTGTGTGATAATGTCGTGTGATAATGTGAGGTTCCGCTTTTCTAACGATCTTGTGTGATAGTGTCGTGTTATAATGTGATGTTTCGGCATTGTAACATTTTTGTGTGATAATGTCGCTTGATAATGTTAGGTTTGTAGATGACTTTGAGATCCGATTTATGTTAATGCTACCCTGAGGAGTGGCAATTTGTAATGTGGTTTTAGGCGAAAGCTGTGATTTTTGATTGTGGTGATGTTGATTGATCTCTCTGTAGGATGGTCAATTGGTTATGAAGTATATAAGTCTGCGAGGATGAATGATATGGAATGTGGACTTCGTTGGTAGGGTGGTATTTGTGAGTCAGTTGTTGACATGGTGTAGGTTATTTTGGATTTTTCGAATGATGTTTTGATAAGAAGTGATTGAGTAGTCTTTTAGTCCATGAGACACGATTTCGTGATATAGTGGTTCCGAAGAGCTTTCCAATCGCTAAGGTGTGAACTGATTGAAGTGGAACACTTGTTGGATCAGTATGAGGGAGTGAGAGCCTATTGACTTATAGTGAGCGACGTGAGCGTCTAACTTTGTATTTATCAGGTGGTTTTTTAGCCTCCAAGACATGCATGTTGGGTTGCGGGCTGCAGGACCTGCAACCATGCACTTGAGACCTTGAGTACTTGTTAATGAACTTTTGAGGCTATTATGAAGAATGAAAGGATGTTTTTATTGTGTTGGTCAACGGATTCTGCTTTGGCCCCCACTCTACATTCAAACCGCGAACGCTTTTACATTTCTCAATTCCTTCTGCATCTCTTATTTGAGTTTGCTTTAATTTTCCATCTTGACTAGTGAATGCTAGCTAACTGGAAGGGGGATTCGGAATATTTTTCTTGATCTTATTATTGCTTTTGGAAAAAATAGAGATTAGAGAACGCCAATGCTTTAACTATTCTGGGTTTAAGGAGTGAATACATTTTGGTTAGGTGATTAGAGAATATATTTTTTGAGTTTGGTTATTTGTTTCTACTTTCATTTTTTAGATTTGCTTGTTTGGTTCGGCCAATCCTTTTTGCATATGACCTTGGGCTGGTAGTGGTAGTGTTATAGACAGTACATTGTGAGAATTTAAAGAGATAGAAAGGAGATAGGGTTCTTATCCGGTAACTTGAATGACTCTTTTAGTGAGGTAGCGAGACGCCTTTTTGATTATGCGGTTAGGATTTTCCTCTTGTTTGGATCATATCCTCCACGCATACCCATTTTATTGTTTACCTTAGTTTAAAAAGAATGCATATCGTCCCTAAAAAAGGCAAGTAATAATGAAATAAAATGAATAACATAGCAATGAAGAAGTCCGGTGAATTGCTTTAATGTCACGCTCTTTATCTTGTTGGTTATGAAATAGATATACAAGTCTGTGAGAATGAATGCTATGGAATGTGGACTTGATTGGTAGGGCGATATTTGTGAGTCGATTGTTGAGAAGCTGACAAGGTGTAGGTATTTTGGATTTTCGGAATGCTGTTGAGATGATGAGTAATGGAGCAGGTCTTTATTCTGTATAAACATGCGTCTTTGGGTTAGAGTGGTTTCAAAGAGCTCTCCAATCGGTGAACTGAGAACTGATTGAAGTGGTACACTTGTTGGATCACAGTGACTTCAGTGAGGGAGTTGGAGCATATTGGTTTGTAGTGAGTGTCTAACTTCGGATATGTCATGTGTTTTATTTCTTTATTTTGAGCGTCGAAGACATGCATGTTGGATTGCGGTCTGTGGGACTAGCAATCATGTACGTGACTCACGTGAGTACTTGTTAATAACCTTTTGAGGCTATTCTCAAGAATTGAACTTTGTTTTTGTTCTGTAGGCTGAAGGATATTGTAGTCAGTATCTTCTGTTTCCAACCTTTTGATTCAGCTTTGGTTCTTACGCTTTATTCAAATTGCAAATGCTTAAAATATATTTCTCATTTCTTTTTGCTCGACCAGTGAAGACTATCTGAATAAAGAGGGATTTGGAATGCTTGTATTGATGTTACTATTGCTGCTGGAAAAAATTGAGAGTAGAGAACATCATTGCTCTAACTATCGGTGTGTTTAGGGAGTATTGGTTGGTTGGTTGGTTATTTGTTAGATTTGCTTGTTTAGAGGCCAGTTTTTTTCTTTTTTCTTTGTTCTTTTTTTTTTTTTTTTTTTTTTTTTTTTTTTTTTTGTGTGTGTGTGTGTGTCCTTGGGCTTGTCGTGTGTAACTTGTAAGGCGGTACATTGTGAGAATATGAAGACATAGATTGGAGATACGGTTCTTATCCAGTAACATGATTGACCCTTTTAATGAGGTTATGAGATGCCTTTTTGATTTTGGGGCTGGGATCTCCCATGCTTTGTTACAACTCCTCCATGCATACTAGTTTTATTGTTTACCTTCAATAGATAAAAAAACGCACCTCCTCCTTAAAAAAAAGTCGATTAATAATGAAATAAAATGAATAACATAGCAATGAAGAAGTCTTGTGAGTTTCTTTAATGTCACGCTCTTATTTCACTATCATGGTGGGGGTTGCCTTGTGGGGGGATCTTATCTGTAATTAAGGTCATTATGGCTTGACTCAGTAGGGAAGAGGAGCTCAAACAGGTTTCTTCATTGTCATTCATGACGTCATACTCAATTTTTTATCATCATGGTAATCATTTGAGCTGAAGTATATTTCTTTCTGAAGCTATTGTGTTCATTTTTTGAGCCTGACTAATAAGTCAGTATCAGAGAAGTTGCCTTTGTGTACTTTTGTTTCCCCTTGCCTGTATTGTTGGTTTCCTCAAAGATTGTTGATCTTTTATGTGAGCTTTGAGTCAATATGCACTTATCATATGAAATTACAGGTGTGGGTAAGAGTTGCCTCCTCCTGCGTTTCTCTGATGGTTCGTTCACAACAAGTTTTATCACCACCATAGGGTGAGTTTCATGCTTGAACTACTTTGCATACCATCTATGAAGATGGTCGTTTTCCTCATTTTGTGATAATCCACTCCTTTTGCAGTATTGACTTTAAGATCCGAACCATTGAGCTTGATGGAAAGCGGATTAAGCTTCAAATCTGGGACACTGCTGGTCAGGAAAGGTTTAGGACCATCACAACCGGTAATTCTTCTGAATTCTATGCTATCATTATTTTGAATTTTCTTATCATTATTTTGAATTTTGTGGTCGATTTTCTTTTGTCACCTATCTTTATGTTGCAAGCTTTTTATACCAAGTGGTATATTCTTTTCATCATCATACCATGATTGAATAATTGTTTTCCTCAAAAAAAAAAAAAAATTGATTTGTAGAAGTCTGGTTGCTTTTGAGCCTCTCTGTCTTTTACTCTTTATAAATCTCTATCATTTACATAGTTCCATCGATCTCAATGAACGATTGTCCAGACTTGTTGATGAGATAAGCCTCTGTATTTGACCATTCATTATCTTCGTTTCAGCTTACTATCGCGGAGCCATGGGTATTCTTCTGGTGTACGATGTCACTGATGAATCATCATTCAACAGTAAGCCTCGCCTTGTTAAATGCTTTTAGTAGTGTTAATGCAACTCAATACCATGTTTTCCTTTTCACACTCTTAATATCATTGTACTTTTCACGTTTAAATGTTTTTATCTCAGTTGTCGGAGACTGAGTTATTTCTGCAATTAATTAGGGGTTGGTTGGGCTAAAGATGATGCTGTGTACCATGTGACTTATTTGTTTTTGCTCTATTCAGATATCCGAAACTGGATTCGCAACATTGAGCAGCATGCTTCTGACAACGTCAACAAGATATTGGTAGGAAACAAGGCTGATATGGATGAGAGTAAAAGGGTAATAATATTCTGACTTATAGCTGTAAAATTGTAATTGTAACTGTTCTGCCTACCAACCTTGCACATAGTGTTGCTGATCTTTGATTTACATTTTTACAGGCTGTGCCAACAGCCAAGGGACAAGCACTAGCTGATGAGTATGGAATTAAATTTTTTGAGACTGTGAGTGAATATCCTCAGATGTTATTATTTTAGTATTTAAATGGTTTATGTTATGAAGTTCTAATCAGCGCATCTTCTGTTCCTCAGAGTGCAAAGACAAATCTAAATGTCGAGGAGGTTTTCTTTTCCATAGGCAGGGACATCAAACAAAGACTTGCCGATTCTGATACCAAGCAAGAGGTAGGTGATCAATTTCAGATTCTGTTTCCCAATTTTCATCAGTCTTTTGACAGTTAGATCTGTATGAGATTGCCTCACATGTGTATACACTATATAATACAGAGTACTAATTAGTTTCTTAAAATCTTAAACAAGACGGTCTCAGACAATACTTTTAGTGAGACCGGTCCATTTATCCATTAATCACTCATTACTCATTACATATGATGTATGTATACAAGTCGCAGTTCCATTTGCCTTTTTATTTGAGGGGAATTTGGAATACGGGTTTGTATAAATTGAAATGAAGTCATCGGGAATTGGTATTCTATATTCAAACTCCCCTCGTGGCCCCATCTCCCGCCAAAAAATGACACTGTACTTTTATAATTGTTGGGTTGATGGATTGGTCTTACATACTGTATAAGACTATTGCATACAAGTTTAGGTCGTGTTATTATCGTTTGCTAAGAATTAATTTTGGTTACAGGCTCAAGGACCAATAACAATTAAACCAATAGACCAACAGTCCGGTAATGCAACAGCTTCTAAATCAGCTTGCTGTTCTTAAGGAAATGGCACGCGGTTCATCAGAGAAGGTGATACTAATGGAGTTGTGTGCGGGAACAATAGGTTCTGATTGTGATGACAATATTGATGGATTACTTGTAATATTTGTGTCTCCCATCATTCTTTCCTTCAAACTTGTTTTAGTGTGCGAAAGATTGTTTCTTGTTAACTACTGTAATTTGTTCCCAACGACTGGACGTTCTTTTTCATCTTTCAGATCAGATTGACGAATTATCAAGATTATGGTTGGATAATACCTAATTAGTGCTTTGTTGAGCATGTCAGCTAATGCACATTGTTGAGTGGCCTACACGGGTTGTGTGACGAGGTTTAGAACCTAGACTCGTCAAAACTATGTTACTCCCAAACTATTTGGCCACAATCAGAATTTTGTTTGCTGGACTTGCAAAGTCCAAAATCCCCAAATTATGATCTAATCGACTCCCTCCAAAAGTAGACGAGGTTTCTTATAGCATTCAGGTTTGGTACTGTGGGTCTATGATTTGTCTTTAGGAGAATGGAATTTTTTCAAGTGGTGTTCGTACGTGCTAGTACCTCTGCAGTCTGCTCCATGCTGCTTCCGCGCTTAATGCTATACTTGGATCTGCCTGCTATCGTGTTTGCATCAGGATCATTGGGTTTAGGAAACATCAAACTCTAGAAAGCCCAAAACTCTTTTTTTTTTTTTTTTTCTTTTTTGAGGAAGACAGAGCCCAAAACCTTTATTAAAATATAAAGCTGAAAAACAAAAATCGTTCTCTTTATTTTTTATTTTTTGGGTGCAAAGGGAGCCACGAAAGGTGGTTTTTTCGTGGTTTTATAGCTGATGAGATTTGAACCGAGGTCACGAGCACCAATTTTCGTAAGTTTACTCCGATGTCAACTATCGAATCTTGAATGAGATGCTGTGAGATTATGACAAGCTCTACTTACCATGATCATTGGTGAATAACTTATTTACTTGTAAGTAACAATATTATTTACCTAATTTTTCATTATTTGGGATGGCTTTACATTCCATAAATTGTATGCTTGTGACATATTCGTGTCAAATTGTCAATACATAATCCGTGTTCTTAATTGAAATAATTTTTCTTGTTATTTTCACTATTAATGTCATCAAAATATCATATATGTTCGAAGAAAACAACTACAAAGTACAATTTTGGACAACTACTATTTGTGCCAAGATGTAACAATAGTTACATAAGTGTCATAATCTATAATAACAGGTACTATTTGTAGCTTGTCAAACACAGAACCGCAAACCCCCCCAAAATTAATGTATATCACACAAGAAGTGCAACACGCTAACACGCATAATAAAATACAAACGTGAAAATCCAGTTACTTTTATGAAAAGTTACACGATCAACCATCTCAGAAAAGACACTCAATACACAAACTTATCTTGTTAAAGCAAGAAAAACATTCTCTATTTGATCAAATAATTAATGAGCAATTGCAATTCACTCAATATTGTACTAGCTACATACCTAGCATCTCTCAAAGAAATCTAACACTCCAACTTTACCTAAATACTACTAATCAACTATTGTAATCTATAACGACTATTATTATCTGTAACTTGTCAAATACAAAACGCGTGAATAAACACACCTCACGCAAAAATCCCTTTTAACTTTTATGTTAAGTCACATAATCAATCAATAAAATCAATCGAGAAACGACCCGCTACCCGCAAATTTATATAATAATCAAGTAAAAACACAAGTAAACACTTTCTATGTGATTAAGAGTTGAATCAATTAAAATCAAAACAAATAATCAATAAATCTAAATCACACAAAATTATTACCAATTAACAACAAATTAATATAACAACAAAATTAAACCACATTCTAACAAATCAATGTATATCATAATATCATAATATCATATATGTAAGAAAAACCCTAAAAATCTTAAACCCTACTAATTACCAATCAATCCCAACTATTAACAAAAACAAATGAATTAAACCCCAAAAACAATTGCAATTACTCCTTAATTATTAACCCTAATATACCTAATTGATGGTGTTCTTAATTCCAACTTAAGAAAATCTTCAATCTCTTCTTCTTCTTCTTCTTTTTCTTCAACAATCTCACCTTCTTCAATTTCCTTTTCTTTTTCTTTTTCTTTTTCCTTTTCTTTTTCCTCCTTTTTATTATTATTATTATTATTATTATTATTATTATTATTATTATTTTCCTTATTTTTATTAATATTCTCAGCCCATGCATCAAAATTCAACCCTAATTCCAACCAAACTTCCTCCTTCTTCACCTTCTTAACCACCTTCTCCACCTCCTCCTCCAAAACCTCGTCGGCTTCGGTCTTTCGCTTCCTTTCCTCCGCTTTAATCTTATTATTATTACTCCCGTCGCTATCTTCACCGTCACCGCTTCCTTCAGACGTAACCGTACTTCCGTTACCGTCACGCGCCACAACAAGCGGCCGGTGACGCCGCATATGACCACCAAGCGCCTGACCAATCGGAAACTCAACCCCACAGATCGAACACGCATGACTCTTAACCTTCGTCGCCGCCGCTTCCCCGCCGTCAACTCCGCCGTCTGGTTTCGCTTTCCGGTGACTCGCACGGTGACCTCCAAGCGCTTGGAAAGAATTAAATTTCCTTCCACACGTTTTACACGCGAACATCCTCTCCACGTCATCACCCTCACCCGGCCCCACCGAAGCCGCACTTGCGGCAGCGGCAGCGGCTGCAGCGGCTTGTAACATTAAACAATTCCCCATAACGAACGTTTCAAGATCGTCCGCACCGCCTTGACTACTCATCTTCGTACTACTATCGTTGTTACTATTGTTACTTTTACTATTTCCGCTATTATTAATTATCGAATTCATTGTTTTTTTCTTTTTTTTGTGAATGAATAATATGAAGGTTGAAGTTTGGTGGTTATATATATAGGAAGGAAGGACGGAGTAGTGAGGAGGAGAATATATAAACCGACTTTGTATGTATGTATGATGACTTGTAGTTGTAGGAGTGTTTTGTGAGGTGATGTGAAATTACGGATTTGCCCTTATTGACTTGGGGCCTAAGGTAACAGGAACCGTATGGAAGGTTGTATTTTTGGTAACTATTATTTATTATTATTATTATTATTATTATCCATTACGCGGTTATAGTAAGTATACTGTTCACTTCTATGTATATCTCACTTTTATTTTATTTTATTTTATTCTTATCCTTTTAGGAAAAAAATATATTTATGTTATATTAATCACCGTACTAGTAATTTACTATTTACTATTATTATTATTATTATTATTATTATTATTAATAGCAGTTTAGCACTATGTATTTTGGCAAGTTATTATTATTATTATTTATTTTAATAAAAGGGGCACCTTGTATTATTATTATTATTATTATTATTATTATTATTATTATTATTATCCATTACGCGGTTATAGTAAGTATACTGTTCACTTCTATGTATATCTCACTTTTATTTTATTTTATTCTTATCCTTTCTGGAAAAGATATATTTATGTTATATTATTCACCCTACTAGTAATTTACTATTTACTAGCAGTTTAGCACTATCGAGGAGGTGTTAACCTAGTAGAAAATATCGTGATATTAGGTCTCGGAATTATATTTCCTATATTTATGTTATATTTTCTATTTATTGGTCTCGCGCCTTATTTGACAGCAAAAAAAAAAAACTATTACTACTAGCTTGCACTTGTTTAGGGTTTGTCTAAGTAATTTTACAGGGAAATTTCGATCAATCTATTTAGTATAGGGAAATTACAGTCTATATTAATAATTTAAAAACGTTTTTTTTTTTAAATATATATATGTATTCGACAATTTTTCGTATACATTTATGTTAACTAATTACACATAATCAATAACTTTATTATTATTTAATTTTGCTAATTTCTAAGCAGTATCTTTTTTATAAGTATTTTTTATACGATACACATGTAATGTAATTGATGATCGATCCCATTTATCTTTTGTATGTGTAACTTGCAGAAAATATAAATATAAATAAACACTTCTCTTCTGTCACGTGTCATTATAGTGTGCACAAAATAAACGTAAACAATTATTTTTGCATTTGTGAATTTGTAACCTCATATTTATTCTATCATTTCATGCGACGACCCCCACATATTAATGTCTTCTTTGTACGAGTTTTGATAATTTAATACAAGGTAATTTAATTTACATGCAAGCTAACAAATCCAATATATCGTAAATTAATCTATACTATATAATTAAAAGGCTAGAATAAAGCATTTAATTTAATTCCACCATGGCATTAACATTCAATTTAATTCCACATGACATTTTCATATCCTAATAATTTATATTCATTTTTATTGATTATTTAATTTATTTCTATTCATTTTCAAATTATTTCCTTTGATTTTGATTTTATTTACGGATAATTTTTTATGGAATAATTTTTCTATGTATGAGTCACATTTTAATTGGAATTATTCTACATTAAGATGATTATGTATATTTTTTATTCGGAATGTCAAATTTTTTCTCACATATAACATACATATATCACATGATTTCATCATTAGTAATGAATACTTCGTACATTTTGCATTTTACCGTCAAGTTTTTCAAATGAACTTGATTTATTGCAKCATCCCCAATTTAAATTAACATGAATAAAAAAGTGAAATTAATAATTAACATTAAGACTATTCCGTGCATTGCACGGGTGCTAAAACTAGTTATATGTTAAATACTCTAAATAATGAAATAAATAAATAGAATTGCTTGCACAATACAAATTCCTAAAGAGATAGATCTACAAATTAAGTAGTACAAATTATACTATTATTAGTTGGTACACCTACAAATTAAAGTACAAATTATCTTGCAATTGTACATCTACACTACTTAATAAGTTCAACAAAAATTGCTAATTGCAAACAAAATTCCACAATTTTCATCCATATCTTTACACACACAAACACAAATAATTCAAACGTCATGTGAATTAGGTTATTATTATCAAATTCAAACCGTACGTACATGGCGTAAGACGACCAACCAAGTGAACAAGTCAATTATTTTAGCCAATTATAAATGAGGAGTCTTAATTACACCTTGCTACATACCTTAGCTTAATTAGGTTAAACCCAAATGTTTTCGGAAACTCATGTCCCACGTCGGTGGTGTATAAATGGAACAATATTTTTATAAGTATATAACGGTGAGACATAGGCAGCCCGTAAGGTATTCGACTAGGTTTTCAAAAATAAATCTGAGAGAGTTTAGTGTCAAGAAATTATCTCAATTAAAAGTTTAAGCTGATAATTGGAATCCCAAAATCGGTTTTATACTCTAACACACTTCCCCTCATACGAATGCCCTATGGACATGAAGTGTGGATGCAACTGATTCGAACCCGTGACCTTTTGGTCACACTGGCTCTGATACCATGTCAAGAAACCATCTAAACCAAAAGTTTAAGCTGATGGAAGAAGTCCCAAGATCGGTTTTATATACTCTAATACTTAGCTCAAAATAGATAATATCGTATCCCTCATATACTAAAAGAATAAGAGATCTCCAAAAATTTTCCGCCTAAATAAATATGGTTATAGTTGGGCTGTCATTATATCATATTTGTGATTGAACTTTGATTATATCATATCTGTAATTGGACTTTCATTATATTATATATACAACTGGATTATACTGAATTTTCTCTTTTCTACCGATATACAAAACATTAATAATAATAAATTTCACAATTAAATTTCAAATTGAATTAAATATCAGTTGTATAATTATTATGAGTAAACTAGATTTTACTCTCTTTTGAAATCAAAATTTTTAAAATTACTCCGTTTTGAAACTTTTTTCTAAAATTACTCCCTTAACTTGCATTTTTTTGCTAAAATTGCTCTCAAACTCCACTTTAAGTGACTTATTTCGTCTGTTTTTGAACTTATTCCGTTTGTGGCTTAATTAATCTATATTTTGAAAGGTATTACTACGTAGACAAATGTAGAGAGAGTTCAAAAATAGAGGAAATAATTCAACTTAAATTGGAGTTTTGAACCAATTTTAGGAAAAAATAACATTTAAGGAAGTAATTTTAGCAAAAAATGTAATTTAAAGGAGTAATTTTAAAAAACGAATTCAAAAGGGAGTAATTTTTAAACACAAATTCTTGTTTACAACCGTTGTAAATAAGAATAATTTACGACGGAGGTATAAATCCATTTAAACCAATACTTTTTCTGAGGGTGATGGTGCTTTTCATCCCTTCGTTATAACTTACAACGGTTATAAGCAAGACTTACTGATTTTTAAAAAATTGGTTTCAAAATGGAATAAAATCTAATTTACTCAATTATTATTTTCTTTAATATTCCTATCTAAAAAACCGCACATTTACGCCAGATCTATACTAATTATTATAAATTGAATATATACAACAATAAGTCAATAAGGGTGGAGTCTATATTACACCTTGCTACATGTCTTAATTAGGTTAAAGACTAATAGTATATATTTCGAGAAACAATCTCTTACTCGGTTTCTACTACTAGCTTAGTTTCCAATGTCTTTTCGTTGCTAATAATTCAACTATTTCGTGTCATATGCTTACACTTTTTATTGCTTAACTTACGTGCCAAAGTTTGTACCTCACCTTTAAGCTAATCTATTTATTAAGTATTTAAAATATACTTTACACTATTAGTGAGACTATTTAAGGTGTGAATGTGTGATCAAGGTAATTAATGATATAATCTACTACCTAGTTTACATCCCGTGTAATGAATACACGGTATTTATAGAGTTTTTATTTTTGTAATACTTAATCGTGCTAAATTAGCACCTTATTAATTTAGCGTTATAAGTCGATTTTGCATGATTTTGAATTGTAATCTGTAGACACCAAAATTTTACATATTTTGGTATTTAGATATTATATATCATTAATTATTGTGATAATATCTTAGATATTTTAGAAAACTTTATCTTTTCCTCCAAGCCCCTCTACTATAAATACGACTCCATCTCTAGGGTTAGGAGGGGAGCTAATGGATTAAGTCAAATGACCCCATCTTCCTACTACCAAATTGTAGGTAGTATGGAATAAGTCACAAAACGACCCCATTACCTTCCTACGAGATTAAGTCGACAAGACCCTCGTAGCACTATCAAAACCCTAGCCTTGAAAATGGAATCAAGAGATTACGGAAGTTGTAACCTTAATCTTTCAGTTATAAAATAAAATTTTTGTTTCCGTATTGTTTTCTTGCCTCTTTATTTATTATTGCAGGTATGAAATTTTATGGTTTACATAATCAATCATTTAAGAATAAATGAATTAAAAGTTCAAATTGTCAAATTATTTACCATGCATTGAGCAATTACAAAGTAGGAATAGTTTAATTTCTTGGAAATTCATTCAACTACTAGTAAGGTAAATGATGCATTTTGCATGGAAAGTAATGTACTATTTCTATATTATTGCCATATTTGCTAACCTAAAAAAAAAAAAAAAAAAAAAAAAAAAAAAAAAAAAAAAAAAAAAAAAAAAAAAGGGTTGAGAAATTTCCAAGTAGTTACGGAGTAATTTTTTTCGCAATATAGTACTCCGTAACTACTTGGAAATTTCTCAAACCTTTTTTTTTATTTCAAAAATTAGTTAAAATCTTTTACAAAACGTCTTGCTTGTGACGAATAATGTCTCTCTCACAATAAGGCAAGTGAGAGGGCATTAACAGGAGAAATCTAACTAGTAGTAAAGGGTAGTACTCGCTCGTCACTCCAAATTTATAAAAATTGGTTAAGATTATTGAATTATCAATTCTGTTACCCAAAAATTTTAAATATAAAAACTTAATTAACATTATAGATTTAAACATGCAGAAAATTCGCTACTCAAAAAAGGTTCGATCTATTTAGGGTTATAAACAGAAGGTCTTACTTAAGACGGTCACTATCCGTCTTAAGCTTAAGACGGATAGTGACCCTCTCACACAAATGCAAGTGAGAGGTAAGTGGGTATATCCATTTTCCACCCACTTGCATTTATGTGAGAGATCACTATCCGTCTTAAGCTTAAGACGGTGCTTAAGACGGATAATGACCGTATTAAATAAGAATTTGTTATAAAAGTAATAATAGATTGAGTCCGAGTAGTAGTCTAGGGGTGGGCACCGGTCCAAAACCGGACCGGACCGGACCGGAACCGGATTGGACCGGGACCGGAATCGACAAAAAATATGGACCGGGACCGGACCTGATTGTAAAAATTCCGGACCGGGACCAGACCCGAAAAATTCCGGTCTAGGACCGGTTGGACCGGAATTTGACATAATATGCCCACTTTTTCAAATTCCGGTCCATTGGACCGGAGTAAAATATATTTTCGAGGAAAAAAATAAAAAAAAACATAAAATCCGGTATTTCCGGTCCAATCCGGTCCGGAAAACCGGAATCTAAGAAAATGGTGGACCGGAGACCGGACCGGATTTTTTAATTCCGGTTCCGGTCCGGTAGATTCCGGTCCGGACCGGTCCATTTTTCCGGTCCGGACCGGATTGTGCCCACCCCTACTAGTAGTAGTGGAAGTGGGATCTTGATAGTGAATCTACGCGGTGCGGTTTCTAGTCTTTGTATACCTAATAACAGAATGTGTCACATTCAAACGTGTATGGCTTCCTTTTTCCCTTCTACCTTGCAACTTCTTCTTCATATTCCATTCTACAATGCCACATTTTATTTAATTACTCCCTCCGTCCCGGTCATTTGTTGTCCTTTGGTTTTAGCACAAAGACCAAGGAAATAGGAGAAAGCCAATTATAAGATGACAAGTGGACTAAATTGAAGGTGAAAGATCAAATTACTCATCAAATGCAATCCTAAAATAGAAAGGACAACAATTGACTGAGACACCCCAATATGAAAAAGGACAACAAATGACCGGGACGGAGGAAGTACTATATATCCCATTCAATTTTGGAAGGGAATAAAAAGCTAAGCTACATTCGAGTCATATGCAATACCGATCAGCTAATTAAGTTAGCAAGTTAACATTGAACTCATGTCATAAATACTGCACTTTATGACTTTATTAGCTAAGCTAATTGACATTAAATTCAAGTTAGCATGAATATCACCACTCATAACTTTACCAGCAAATAAGATGATATCGAATTTTTCAAGTTGATCGGGGTTATTAGGATCAACTATTCATCAACGAGGGACAAGCAAATTAACATATATAGCGTCTATAACTTTTTTTTTTCCACCAAGTAAGCTATATTATATTCGAGCCATATCCAATACTCGTATTATTTAGAGGGTAGACGGTAGATAATTTTCCAATCAGCTAAGTTAATTAGCAAGTGAACATTAAACTCGGGTCATGAATACCACCATTTTATGACTTTATCAGCTAATATAAGCTAATTGACTTTGAACTCAAGTTAGCATGAATATCACCACTCATAACTTTACCGGCAAGTAAGCTAACATCAATTTTTTTTCCAAGTTGATCGGGAATGGGATCAACTATTCATTAATGAGGGTCAACAAGTTGGCATATATAGAGGTTGTTTGGTTGCCCTTGGAAAAACATGGAAGTAGAAATTCCCATGAATTACAAAAAATGAAGTTGTTTGGTTGCCCATTTTTTGTAGAAATGGGGGAAGTGCCACTTCCCATGGAAGTGACTTCCTACAAAAATGTAGGAAGTTGCTTACCAACACCCCCCTTGGTGGGTTGGAGTTCCCATGGAAGTGAATTCCCACATTGGCAAACAAACAACTTTAGCAAATTCCCATGAAATAGATGAGGGAGCTTATTTCCCATGAATTCGTATTTCTTGTGATGTTGTAATTCCCGTATCAACCAAACGACCTCATATTATCTAAAACTTTTTCCACCGAGTAAGCTATATTCGAGCCATATACAATATTATTTAGAGGGTAGACGGTAGATAATTTTCCAATCAGCTAAGTTAATTAGCAAGTGAACATTAAACTCGGGTCATGAATACCACCTTTTTAT
>VHZZ01000006.1:751433-772660 GCA_009801015.1 Silene noctiflora
ATGATATTTTAAATACAGATATTTGAGAATTTTACAATTAATTAAACTAATGCAATTTACCTTCAGTATGAAAAGGGTATAAAATTTGCATATATAATTCAAATGAGATATTTTATTAGCCTTATTTATGTAAAAGTTAAACAATGATTGGTGTTATAAAATTAATTAGGACATGAATATTGTTTAATTATAAATATAGATAGTCAACATTAACTAATTAGGAAATAAATATTGTCTAGCAGAATATCACTTGGGTGGGAAATTTGAGCGGGAAAATTTCGAGATGTGTTAATCTTTTAGTATATAGAGGATTATAAACAATTTACTAAATATATATGTAAAAGTATTCTTCAATAATTAATAAATTATGTAGAAACTCGTAAAGTTACAATTAGTAATTTTAGTATTTAAGAACTTGTTTAATACTAATATAAAATATTTTTGATTAAATTTTTTGTGAAAAGTTTAAAAATGGGGTTAAATTTAACCCATTTTAAACTTAAAACGAAAAATAACCGTCTTAAACGAGACTTATTGCCGTACTAGTTGATCCAAATTATTTGAGTGACTTGATCTCTTATTAAAATGACTTAGGAAAATGGCCCATCACATCACCATAAAACTGTAAAGTTAACCTGATTAACACGTGGAAATCAGCATGATTCGGTCGGTCAAAACCCAACTAAATTATTAACCCCAATTGGTAAATATTTACCTCATCCTCCACCACTGACTACCTACCTAAACACAGTAAAAAAAAAAAAGGAACACAAGAATAATAAGATTCTTCTCCCTCCCTCATTACTCTCACTTTTTACCGCCGCTGTAGAATGTCTCAGAATTCCGAACCTCCGCCGGTTCAGGAAAACGATCCTAAGGAAATGCAGATGGTTTTGGCGACTTATACTACGACGCCGTTTCAACTACCGTCTGATTGGGTTGTTGAGGTCCGCCCTCGTGGGCCCCATTCTTCTGTTAGTTCTGATAAGGTTATTTCTTTTTCCATTTTTTAGTTGTTATGATTCCGTCTCGGTATTTGTTTATCTTTTATATTTATTCGTTGTGATTTGTGAGTTGCGAGGAGTAGTTTAATTAAAAGTAAATAAATGATTGGGACGGTGGGAGGAATGAAGATCAATTTTGCAATGCTAGGAATAATTTTATCGGTTTTATTTGATTGTATACGTTTTTTTTAAATGTAAAAGCTTCTGTATTTTGGAAAACGTATACAATTAAATGGAATAGTCGTATTTTTTGTTAGTTTGCTGTCTATTTAGTTTGAATTTTTGCATGATGTTAGTGTTCATCAATTGGATTGAAAAATATACCTGAAGTTTGTTAGTAGTGTTTCCGTCTCATTCATTTGTTTACCTTTTTTTATCGATGGCAAACAAATGATTGGGACGGAGGGAGTACTTACTAGGGTTTGTTTTACGAATTATTGTTGTGTTGTAATTGTGATTTGATTAAGTAAGTAAAATTAGTGTTTAGTCACATATATCATAATCCCTCCTTCCAGAGGCGGTTCTAGGATTTGATGGAAGGGGTGCGTAAAAAAGGATAGAATTCATGACCTCTAAATAAGAAATAGTCTTAATAACCACTAGACCCACCTAACTTATGTGCTACTTTGTTAAAGAATACTGTAATTATTTTTCGGGAAAGAGGGTGCAGATGAACCCCCTGCACCCCGGCCAAAAACGCCACTGCCTCCTTCCCAAGTATTTTAATCAAAGGTAAACAAATTAGGACGGTAGAATATAAGATAATGTGAAGTTTGATTGAAAGTTAAAATTATCTTATTGAAGGATGATGTTTACCAATTTTACTTGTGTGGATGATATTAGCACAATTTGTTTATGCAGAAAAGAAAAAAAAAACACGAATTGTAGAATAAGACGGTTCTATGGTGTGGTTCTACTTCAAAGTAGGTTTAACTTACCTGTGCCACTGGGCAGTTTGTTCTGTTTATTAGGTTTAACTCGTAAGCGTCTGTAGGGTCTAATCGTCACTAAACTGTTGTTATTCGGACAGTTCATTTGGGAATCTGCTAGAAGGGTCAATTTCGTTAGAAGATTTTTATGCTAATGTTAATCTGTAATGGACGTTATTATGCCGACTGCAGACTATGCAATTCGGTCAAAACTTATGTAACTATTAGCTAGTGAATCTGTTTAAAGCTCAAAATGCTTGTACATCCAAGTTTAATCCTGCAAATCACTCTTTCAACATTCCTGATTCTTTGTGCGGATCTTTTGATCTTTTACCTAATCTACTGTAAATTTAGCTTAGTCAAAGTAGTAAAATAGATGCACAAAGTTGAAACATGCCGCATGTTGTAGCTTCGTCTGAGACACTAGCAGTTTGTACCAACATTTTTCGGGAATTTGTTTGTTCAGCTCCTTTTTTTTCTTTCCATTGATTGATTGATTATATGGGATCAATTGATCAGTCATCTTTGAAAAGAAATTACGAGCTTGTGGAGTCGAACATGAGCAAATCATTGATAAGGTAATATAGTTATTTCATTGCGTACATTGATATTAGGTTCCATAGATATCTCAAAGTTCAATTTTGTTCTGTCTTGTGCTTGTAAGTTGTAAATAGCGGCTGTCTGTTTACTTGTGTCTTTGTTCTGTTTTATATCATCAACGTATTGAATTGTAAGTAGCTGTCTATTAACTATGTGCCTTGATTTGTTTTATAAAATCAACATGCTTCCCCTCAACAGTATTACTATGAGCCTGGAACTGGACGTAAGTTCCGCTCATTAGCTTCTGTTAAGAGGCATCTGTATGGAGAGGAAGATCCCCCTCCAACGAGAAAGCCAAGGCCAAGCAATAATAGTCTTGTGGTGAGAGTCTCTTTTGCACAATCACCATATATTATGCTTCTTTTTCCCTTGCTTGTTGTCTAAACCGTGTCTGCTTGTTGTTCTTTCAGCCTTATAACAATAACAAGTCTGCTGGTATCGTCAAGAGAATCTGTTACGGTGGCAAGGTACAAAGAGTCTAGCTTTTATCGTTGCAGACATTATAGATTTATAGCTATTAAAGTTTTCTCTTTCCTTTCACGCATGTAACGCGAGACTTGATATACAGGAGTATATACAATCACTTTTAAATACCTCCAGAACTTATATGAGATGGTACATATGCGTGCGACCAGCCCATTAACCCCATAATTAACTGAGAAATTTATAAGGATTTTTGGTGATGTCACCTGTGACGGCTGACAGACCATCTCATATAATTTTTTTTTTTGAAGTATTGTAGGAGTGATTCTGAATTTACAAGTGTCGAAAGAATTTTGAACCCTTCAATTATCTTTTGTCAATGGCTGTAGGTCTTGACACCGGAGGAATTGGAAGAGGCGCGTTACACAAATTTGGAGGACATTGAACCTGAAACTTCACAGTTTAGATTGGCTAATACTCTTCCTGACGGCTGGATTGTTGAGGATGTTCCACGGAAACTTGGCTCCAATATCCGGAGTGATAGGGTGCCTCTTTCTCACCCTTCGTCTTTTAAATGTTTGCTTAAACTATGCTTGAACCTAATAAAAAACAAGCACAAATTTGTGTTTGTCAACACTAGTAATTAGAAATTTTAAGTCGAAAGTAATACACATTGGTGTTTCTCTGAAGTTGGCATGGCGTGTGTTGTGTAGCCAGTTGCTGTGCATCTACACACACTTGTTAGTTGTTACGTGAGTTGTTGAAAATTGAATGATCAGTTTGTGCAGCTATGAGCCTATGACTGTCAAAATTTTCGCAGATTTAAGTTTCTTTCATAGATTTATTAATTTTTCACTTGAGAAATGAAACTGTTTCCCTTGCAGTACTATATCGACCCGGCATCAGGGCAGAGATTTCGGTCTATGCCAGAAGTGCAAAGGTTTCTAGGGGCGGCAGAAAAATGTAAACCAAAAAGGAAGGCATTAGCACTAAACAACCGTTGTACAGTAAGTAAAACTGAATTCTTTTGTGCTTTATATTGTCTGACGACTTATTGTCTTCTCAGTTGTCGCATGAGGCCTCGCATGTGAGACCAACTCGTATCCATATACAGGTAGTGTTGAAATAAATTGTTCTTTTTACAGGCTCCACGAAGTCCACTTCCTCGCAAGAAGAACACTTCAATTACGACATTCAAAGACACCCTATTAGACCTTATGAGTCCTCCGAAAAAGATAAACTGGGTTTATAGTGGTGACGGGAAAGATAACTGGAGCCCTCTTGTAGAGGAGTGCGTGCTCCCCAATTATGTAATGGAACAATGGTCGGAAACCTTTTTGTTGGGTATGAATGGACGGAAAGACGATGTTCCACTGGTAATTTCTCTATCATTAATACTTGTAAAGTTGTAAGGCAGTTTTATGCAAGCATTACAGTAAAATTGCGCGTTACTTACCTAAGATACTGTAAATTACACGCAGTTTTATAGAACAGTTTTACGAAAACTTGTTTCGTTATAAGATTTTTGAATTCACAATCCAGAAGTACATTATATCAGCATTTTCTTCAAAAAAACTCGGTTTCTGGATTGTTCACGCAGCAAATTTATGGTGTTCATTTTGCAGTTGACTATGGAGGAGCACAATCAGGGATGATGACCTCAAATGCATATAATAATGATGATCAGTATTCCCTTCGTCGTAAATGTTAGCTACCGGGTTGTCAATTTTCTATGAACTATGAACTGAAGTTGTACAGTGTTAGATTTGTGAATTTATCAAAACCTACAATAAGCTTTATCAGACTAACTCTTATGGTAACTTTCCTGTTTCTAGGCTATTTAAGCTTTGAGCTGTATAATAGGTAGCACCGTATTCTCGAGACGATCCATGTAAAACACCACAATAGTTATTCTGCTATTTCAGTGCCAGTTCTGAACCTGCCTTTGTTCTTATTGTCATTATGCAAGATTATATCATTGAATAGAAGTTGTATCATGATCGAGTACCGGAAAAACTGACAAGTATGTCTTGCCTAAGACAGACATATCCGTTTCATTTATAAAACGGATCCAAATAGTGATAGTAGAGACAATTATTTTTGGCAATTCTTAGGTAACTTATCTTGTTAAATGGTATATATTTGACAGTCGTCTTGAACAAGAACTTGTGTAAACCGAGTATGAAAAAACAATGTAAATGATGGTTTATCTCAAGTTCTCCATTCCTGCAATGGCGCTTCAAGCATGCAGTAATCACAGCATGCAGCAATCTAGCATCGAAAGTCTTATATACAATCCAAAATACAAAATCAAACCTACCTAAAAAACGCTAAAAAAACTAAGACGAAAGGTAAATCAACCTTACACTGTCAAAGAAAGTACTCAAGATGGCAAATTTTCGGAGAAGTACAGAGAGAGTTTCTGTCTCATGTCGGAAGCAGTCAAGTCGGCAGATTCACACAGCTGTTGTCGATAGCCTTCATCATGGTCAGGACACAATGGCATTTCATCCTGAATATCATCTTCCATATCAATGACAATATTATGAAGCATACAACAAACGAGTATAATTCTCGGCAATTTATGTTTATCAGGTCTCCACATCATCCCATTGATTATCTTCCACATCTTTTTCAACCTCGCTAATGCCCTCTTTGCTATCATTCGAGTAGCAAAATGTCGTCTATTAAAGTCAACCTCGGGTCCTTGAAGACTTTTGCCTCTATAAGGTGTGAGTAGCCATGGTAACAAAGGAAAACCCGAGTCTCCAACAATGTATTCCCTTATTTCTGAGCCGTCAGAGAGAGCACGCATTTTTCCATTTAATCTTTTTCCTTTGTTGCATAGTGTGAAAAAGCTTGAACTTGTCAGTACAGTTGAATCACTCAATTTTCCAGGATAACCTGTGACTATGTCTCGGAACCTCATATTTGGATCCACAACCGCCTGTAAAAGCATACTATGGGTCTTCTGACGGTCCACCCATATTTTATTAGATGAATCAGATAAAGGCAAGCACATTGTGATATGGGTGGTATCAATTGCACCTAAGCAGTTCGGGAAGCCTTGGATTTTCTCAAATTTCGACTTTATTTCCGTCATGTCTTCATCATTAGCAGGCCATTGAAGATGTTGGAGGCCGGACTTTTCCATGGATTTGACAAAATGCCAGGTTACTTGAGAAACTGTCGAGTTGTGCACTCCGAATGAGCTTCCAACTGATGCTAGTGATTCTCCAGAACTAAGCCTTCTGAGAGCAACCGCTATTTGATCTTGTAAAGTCAAATGCTTGCCATTTGAAAAGGAAAAATGGCCTATTTTTACTGACATTTCTTCTTTTACAAGTGCGCCTATGTACTTGAAAGTCTTCCTTGAAATTCCGAAAAATGATTCAAACACATCCAACCCTTTTGAAGTCCGAGGAAGATCTGAGACAAGAGTAAATGAATAAATGATAATGTAACATCAGTATTACTGACTGACATGTGATTCTAACTGTACGTCATGCGTATAGAAAATATAAGAATACGATGCTGATGATATACGTGTCATTTGGAATCCAATTATCCAAATGAATGAACGGAGTAATCAACTGGAACGATTTTTGAATGAGCTAATGAAGGACTACATTGTATGAAACTAGATTTCAGAATTCCTATAATGGTGTTAGTGATTTAATATCAGTCCTCTACAACTTCCAGAAAGACTATCACGGAAGTCATTACACATTTTAGAGAACTCTGACCCAAGAAATCCCTAGACCTCTTACAGAAGTCGAACAACTCCGACTATCCGTCTCTTAAGAGCTTCTGCTGTCTGAAGATGTGCAGGAAATAAATGGGTAATAAATTGATATTGCATACCAGCAGTACCTTATGTCCCTCCCTACACTCCAGCTGGGTGCAAAAATTCTATACATGTTGTGCAAGGTCCTCAAAGGAAACTTGATCTTAAAAAAGCTATGTTTTAAACACTAATCCCATTGCATACGTTCTCGTAAAAAAAAATAATGATAAAATTTCAGAAGCTCAGAAACCTAAAAACTGGTTTAACCTAATGCAAAACAATTCTATTTGAGCATGTTAAATACAGCATCAGATATTAGTCAATCTTTCATAAGAAAAGCTTGTAATGAAACAAGATACCCAAGTCTAAAGGTTAACAAGGAGCTCAAGAGGATGGGATGACGGAGAAGAGTTACTCCACAACAGAAAAATGTTGCAGAAAAAAGGCTAGATAACGACTTCAGGAGAAAGAGATGAAGCCGAATAAAAGACAGAAATTTGATTCCCGGCTAACAAACCCCTCGATCTAAGATAAATTTGATGTAGACTCAAAATTACAATCTTTTTAAAGAAAGCACCAGTCCTGCATCAAGAACATTTCTTGGCTGAAATAAACATGCACATTGCATCGATTATTTGTCTGTACGCATCATCAAGATTTAACCTACAAACTAGCGTGTGTTTTAACCTATTTGAACAGGCATCTGGATAGGCTCTTCATTATAGAAAATGTCCAAAGAATATAAACAGAAATCTCCAAACCAATTGTCGACTAAATATTAGCTCCCTGACATAACACTTGCTTCACACTGGGAGATAAAGTGTAAAACTGCGGAAGTTCCTAGGATCTGCCTAGCTCAACAGATGAAGCGTGCTTGCAGCTAAACAATCACAGCCACAGAAAGGGAATTAAACTTTGAAATACACTAAACTGTGAAAACTCAAATATGGTGCACTAAGGACCGAGTAGAAATAAATTAAAAAAAAAAAAATAGCTAGAGCAAATGCAACAATTTGACAGTGAGTAGTAACCTTCCTAACATTAGCCTAGCTGAGTAAGCATGGAAGCATAATGTGAATCAGATCTGATGTGCTGACCGATTAATCCACAATCTATCATATCTTTGATGTGCTGACCGGTTTTCTATTCTTTGATTTCAGATTATGATGTAATAAAGGAAAACAAGCTCAGAAAATTGGTTGACCAGCAATCATTTGATGCACTGTGAGACATCCGATTCCCTTACCTCGTCATTAGCAGGAACCATTGTAGCACGAGGGTAATGTTTTTCTATCATATAAATCTCTACTTAAATTGCTCTAAAGTCTAAACCACTCCCATTCTACAACATAACTCCGTCTTCGTTAAACTTAGCTTACACAGATTATTTGATGAATGGATTAGCTATAACAAAGCTTTACTTGCTGGCATTCCCTCCACAACAATATCAGAAACAGGATAACAAAGCCACACATAAATTTCGACCTTAAACTTCAATAAATTCATCAACAACTCAAACTTAAAGACAGATTACACAAGTTACAGCAAACAAAAAAGTGCCAAGGAACCCTTAAATGAAAAGTTCAAATACATTTACAATCTAAATTAGCACGCAGAAGCCGTATATTCTCAATCTACATAATCCAACAATAAATTCAACTAAAAACCCAGATGTTCAACAGTCCAAAACATGATCAACAACATAAATTCATTAGAAACCCATAAGCACAATAACAAAGACATGCTATATAAACACAAAAAACCCGCTTACAAAGACTAAAAAGGTAAAGAAATGATTGAGACGGAACGAGTATTTGGCTAATAAAAAGAAGCATACCATGAATACCCTTAGAGAAGTCGACCCACCAATCTTTTGACACTTCATTCTCAGAAAAATCTCTCTTTCTTTTCCTCTTTGACCCTTTTCCTTGACCCATCTTTCAATTGAAACTTCAACCTAACAAAACTAAAACAAACAACAAAAAGAAAAGAACACAAAACAATTAATTAAAGAACAAGCATTTGTTAATTAACATTTAAAAGACATAAACTACTAATGCAAAAGGGTATCAAAATATATAAGAATATAAGATCATAAGATTACAAAGAAAGAATTTGAATGAAATGTAGAAGCAAACCATGCACAAAACAAAACTGTATAAGGTGGGGTTGAGAGATGGGTTTCTATTAGTTGTTTCGTATGACCATGAACCATATGAGAAGTATTAATATTATTCTACTTATATGAGACGGTTTTACAATAATCTTACCTGACGCAAGATTTTAACTTTAATGAGCAATGAATAAAAAGGAAGAAAAGGTGGATTTTCTTAAGACAATGTATTGTATACACAAGATGTGAGAAAAAAATTGCAATATTTGCTTACATTAGACTATTAGAGCGTGTTTGTGTTTGTGTTTGTGGTTGTGTTTGTGTTTGTGTTTGTGTATGTGTATGTCTCTCGCATTGCGAGGTGAGAGCAAGACTTCTAATAAGTTGCAACTTTGTAAGTCTATTGTGTGCGTACAAATTGGGTTGAGTTTCGAGAAGGTTTTAACCTAATGGTTACGAAGGAGGTATTGTGACAATAATTACAAACTCATGGGTTAGAATTTTCCTTTCCCGGGTATTGACTGACTTTGCGCCTCATTTAGAAAAAAAAAAAGTTTTAAGGGTTTAGAAGAAAACTAATTTCCGACATAAAGGGGCCATAGGGCGATTGATTATAAGGTTGACGGGGTTTGAATCCAGATCATGAGTTTACTCCTTATAATTTTATCAATTAAATTAACTGATATTTACGAAAATGCCATGTCGAGAGGAAAAGTTATGTCAAATAAACACCCAAAATTAAGATAGAATTAAGTCACACTTTTTTGCTTGGCAAATTGGCATGCCGTTTCCACAATTGCACATGGAATTTTAGCTTTTGAAAGATAGGTTGGGATAGTATTTTTAATTAGTCAATTTTAAATATGTTTGTTTTCCCAATCATATAATTAATAAATGTTTACAAATATTTAGAATCGAACCCACAAATATTTCCTTAAAGATCTATAAATGATCTACAAACATTTGAAGAGTTGTAACTTCACTAATTTTCATTATTCGTTATGAAAATATTTGTTTCGTATCATATCTTTATATTCCGTATTTTACATGTGTAACGACAAAATAAGAATTTATAATTAGAGAGAAAAATGTTATCTTTTCGACACTGATTATATTACCCTATTTATTTGTCTCATTCCTAGGGATATGCATAATCCGGACCGAACCAAAAATTAGGACTGGACCGGAATTAACTGGTCCAGAACCATAATTAAATTCCAGTCCGATCCACCATTTTTAATAATTTCAGTTCGGTCCGGTTACGGTTCGGTACAAAGCCACCATTCCGCCATTAACATGAAGGCCTAAGCCTAAGAAAGAGGACAATGGTGGGCCCAATGGTCAACTACTAGATATTGGGCCCTAATGATTTCGAGGTACTAATTCGGGCTTAGGCCTCTAATACATGAGCTACTAATCCAAAATTAAGAGATGTTGGGCTCGCATTTCATAAGGTAGTCTTGAAATAAGACTTTGATAAGTTTTGGGACAAGACTCGCTCAAGACTACCAATAATCTACTTTAGTTTTGACAAAGTCTTAAGTTGTGTTTTGGAAATCCAAGACTCAATTTAAGACTTTAGGTGAGTCTTGACCCCACCATGATTAGAACTTATCCAATTAGTAGATCTCATGTGTCCTTTCTTTTGTTAAAAAAAAAAAAAAAAAGTGAAGTGGAAAAGTAGAAAAATAGAGTCTGAGGTGGGTCTGACGAATAATGTATAAAGTCTGAGGTGAGTTTGAAGCGGGTCTGAACAATAAAGAAATAATAAAAGTTATTGGAAAGCTGATGTGACAGAGTCTTGAGACTTGAATGAGTCTTACTGATAATCTTACCCTAAGCATATTAATATTCCTTCTGATAATCCTCCCTATTCACGGGGGCATAAGAATTAAGGTTATGAATTTAATAAGGTGAAGTGTTGTGGTGGGGTGAGACATGAAGTGATTGGAGAGAGAGTGTTATGATTTAGATTATTAATTGAAAAATTAAGAGGTTAATTACTCCTTTTTTACACATGAATTCATTTCCCTCCATTTTCATAAACACATAACTGGTGATCTTTTTCCCCATAACAGTTTTAATACATTGATAGTTTGGCGTAAAATTAAAATTACATGAACTTAAATTTATTACACATTCTAAATTCTAATTAAGTTACATACGGAGTAATAAAATTAAATGAACTTAAAATAAAATTGCATAAACTCTAAATCGAAATTAATTAAACATAAAGATGGATTTCAGATAAAATTACATAAACTGTAAATCAAAATGAAGAACAAAATAGAAAGATGGACTTCATATTAAGCATTGATTTCCTTCATCTTATTTTGATTGGCCCATTTGAGTTGCCCATAAGCAAAAAAAAAAAAAAAATAATCAGTCAAATGTTTCATATCCTTCTTACAAGGTCTAAACATTAGCACCAAAATTCAAATACGGAGTCAAAATACAAACATGTGTTCATTGGGCGCCAAAACCAGATGTTCAAAAGAGTGCAACGTTTTTTGTGCTATAAATAGAAAGGATATTCATTAGGGTTCATTTATAAGCAAGTGTCCAAAAAACAACTTTTGCACAAAAACCACACAAAAATTCAGAATCATTCAATGAAGACTCTCACCAACTTAGAAAGATCTAAAATTGTTGAAACAATTTTAGAAAACAACAATGGAAAACCAGACTATAGTATAATGTTATCAATGGCATCAAGGTACTCAGTTTGCAGGGAGACAGTAACTTACCTGTGGAATGTAGCAAAGGCACAGAGGAAAGCTTGCATACCAGTGAATGTCAATAGCAAAAAGAAAAGTAGCAGGAAAATTGGGAGGCTGGTGAAACTCAAGTCAATTGATTTACTCGGTAGGACCAACAATACTCACTTGCTGAAAAGTTAGGGGCAAACCAATCAACATTTGTTAGATAGGTGGCATCAAACCAGATCATATCTGATAGGCTTGTCGCGCACCTAACAAAGATAAATTGCCCTAGACTCGGCTAACATACAAATTAATGTAGATAGGGAAGTAGGGGTCGATCTCAGGGAGTCGGGAGTGCAAGTATGATTAGCTATGGATAGAAAACTATCAAGGTCGGTCACAAATGTTTGTTTTGATTTTGGATAGACTAAAGTAGAACAATAATGCAAATGCAAATGTGGAACAATTATAAAGATAAATCTAGGGGGAATTGGGATTGCTATATGTAATTAGAAATTAGTTATACCAGATTAAAGTAAAACATCATCAAGGGGTTGATTAGGTTCTTAACAATTTCCTCTCGGCCTATTGTTTAACCATATTTTGACTACCAACAAACTTTCGCATAAATTGGATCAAAGTATTATAACATGCCTTGTCTAATTCTATCCTGACTTTCGCTCTTAGGATGAGAAAAACAAATAAATCAATGATTATGGCCAACGATCATAGATTAACTAGATAAAGCAAGCATGTATATAACCAACACGATGATGACACAACTCCCCTAATCCAGCATAACTACCAACTAATCTAACATAGCTTCCCCTCCCTAGATAAAGAACTACTCACACATGGGGAAGGAAAACAAGATAACAAAGAGGTTAACTAGATTAAACATGATAATGATATAGAGATTGTAAATTGAAAACAAAACTGGAAAAATAATGAACAAAGGAGAGATATTACCAAACTTATAAGGAGAGAAGGCCTAAACAAATGAAGAACAAAGTCGAAATAAACCCGGAAATTACTTGCATAAACTTGAAGGAATCCTTGAACAATTTACAAAGCTTAATATAAAACTAGGTTTTTGGAAAAGTAAACTGATGATACTAAAAATTGTCTCCTTGATACTCGAAAAACATGGGATTATATAACAAAATAGGAGGAAAACTAAGAGTTTCAGCCTAGGTTGCAGCCACCCCGGTGGTCCGGGGGCAGCTCACCCCTACCGAGGCCAGAACAGCATGCCTCGCACTTCTTATTTCTTTGTCAAAATCCAACATTGCTGCCACCCCTGGCCACCGGGGTGGCTCACCCCTACCGGGGTGGGAACAACTATTCACGCTCTTTTCAATCTTCACAAATTCTTTGTAATTTACCACCCCTGGCTACCGGGGTGGCTGCATGGGGCGGGAGCGATGCCTTCTAAACTTGAATTCTTCACTTGACAATCAACCAAAATTCATTCCTTCATTCATCGGGTTACTTGAAATGTCCAAAACGCCCCTTCATGGCCTAAACTCGACKCTYCTAGCCTCGTGATCYGTGATGAATGCCAATTTGCTAGGAAAAACCGCTCCATTTYCTACAAAAACATGATAAAGCATGCAAGTCACCTAGAACACGGATTTAGCTCATAAAACACTTTATAAAAGCGCAAATGACATGAAAATGCGAGCTAAAATAGGGGTAAAAAGTATATAAAAATACAACACATCAATATTACACACAAATGCATTCAAACCAGGTTTGACAGATAACAACAAACTTGTTAGACTAATTTTCAGTCTAGCACATTTACAATATCATGAATTAACAAAACAAGTGATTTTCAAATATCAAAGCAATATCATTCATGATAGGGTTGTAACTAGACTCGTATTGTGGCACTGTTTGAAGTTGGTGTTGTTGGCATGTTTTGCACTTCCTTATTCACGCCTCTCCTTGCTAACTACCAGGCAGTCGACCCTTCACCACCACCACGTGCACCACCATGAACCATCAGGCAACCATCACGACCATCAGCTTCGATGGGCAGTAGGTTAGAGAGCACAATGAGGCCTACTTCGGGCTTTATTTCCTCATGAACTCAACATGGTTTCGTCTCCGTTGCAGCTAGTATACGGCCCCATGACCAGGTCGTGCTGCTCCTTTACTCACCACACACATCCATGCTTGTTTAGCTTCTTAGGCTCGGGCTTGTAACTAACATAGCCTGACTGGGTTTTGTCTTTGTAAAGCATAGAAACCGTTATATGTTCAGCATATAAGTCGTCTTTAGCTTAGCACAAAAATCCGTCGTAAATTTCAGCATTGAACTCGACTTTGTAACATGTAAACTTGCATCATCATGGCCTTCTATGGCTCGAGTTGTGGCTGGATCATTTGAGTATAAAACTATGCATGTTTCCGTCATGATTTGAGTATAAAACTATGCACATTAGTTTTAGCTCAATGGCTCGTCATTAGCTCCGCCTCACTCGGGATTCTTCAAAGTGTAGGAAAAATGACGGAAAATCGCTACAATTCCTATAAAGACATAAAAGCACAAGAATACTACCAAACGCGATATTAGCTCATAAAATCGCCCCCAATAGCGGATAAATAATATAAAACTGAGCTAAATGAGGCGTGAAAAGTTTATATAAAATGAACGTATCAATTCACATAGATGTTGGTACCATTACTGAACCGGGTAATGGTAGTAATGACCCAACAGGGGCCAATGCCCCTGTTGGTAACATTACTGAGTATTTTTTATATTTGTGTGCAGGGGAATGAAGCTGCAAGGCTATAAATGAAACATTATGAATAATTTTGGACACTTTCAGCATATCAAAGACCGGATAGCTTATGACTCTCTACATTTTGCGCAGATAAAGAAAGGAGCAACAAGAGCAAACAATCCAGAAAAAACCAGAAAATCAATATGCACGATCTATTTTAGCATTTTATTTTAAACTTTGCACTACTTTTTGTACTATTCAGTCTTTGGCATATCATGGATAATAACATAAAACTTGAGCAATTGAGTCAAATCAGCTTAAGTGAACATTACTCTCAAAATTGTTGTCCATACACAACATCTTCACTACAAATGGTGGTGGCATAGTGCACATTAACAACAACTTTGAAGGCTGTCAATTGCCCTCAACATACGAGATCATTGGGAAATTTAATTAGATGAAACAGAAATAAAAATTGAATGTGATATCATTACTAATCCATCAAAAACACATAAAGTAAAATTGTTAAATTGAATAAAGTAATAGGACAAGAAATCAACCTCCCTTAAAGTCAATTTTCTTGTAGAACTCCGAACCCAAGCCAAAACTTACAAAGCTCCCCCATAAACCATCTTTTAATTACTATACTTTCTCATATGGTAGCCGGATCTAATTCATCAACTGAATTAAAAGCAACATCAGATTTACATGCAACAACATCATCTCTCTTCTCCCCCGCACTCTGCTCAACCTCATACTCCAATAAACCCCAAAAGCAAGCCAATATTTACATAGATCCTCCATAAACACTCTTCTATTCCCTGGAGTATGACGACTGGCTATCCACTTCTTTGCCTTCCTCTCAGCATCTTCTTTCATCAACATACCCATCCTTCTCCTCTCCCTTTCCTCATCCACTTTTATTACAACAACATGATCAGCAGAACATGCAACAACATCAAATGATCCAACATCAACATCGTCATCTTTGATCTCCATCTCACCCAGATCAACTTCTTCATATCTTTTCTCCATCTCACGCAGGTCAATATCATAAGAAAAAGCTTCAATTTTTTCCATTAATTTTGATTTTAAGCGAAGGTTATTTAGAATAGGAGGGAAGAATGATGATAAGATCAAAGGATGATGAAGTAAGTTAAATTTATGGTGAGAAGTATGATGATAAGATGAAGACGAAGGTTGATGGATGAAGATTAGAAGAGGGGAAAATGGCGGAAGAGAGATAAAGAGAGGAAACAATGGCGGAGAGGGATGGGGGCTAGAGTTTTTTGGGTGAGATGAGAATATAAGACCATCCCCAAGCAAGGTCAATTGCTTGGTCATGACCTTGCTTGGGTCATGCTAATTGTAATTAAGGGGGTATTAGAATTGACCCAAGGGAAGGAGAGTCACAAATTGACTCAAGTGGAAGCAAATTGACCTCTTAATTGATCCAATATGTGTCACAATGTGGTTGGTTTACATCATTAAAAAAAATAAAAGGTGGATATATTGTGGTAGTGTATATATTTAATATATTATAAATAATTGGGTTATTGACCTAGGTCGTGACTTTCTGCTTGGGAGGGTTTAAGTGGGTCAAGGTCAATAAGGGGAGATTAAGGCCTAATATGCAATTGATCCGATTAACTTGACTTGTTGCTTGGGGATGGTCTAAGGCCGGAGTCATTAGGGCTAATGGGATTAGGCTGGGTTAGATTAGTGGGCTGAGTGATTAGTGGGATAGGTTAGTGTATGTCTTAATAGGATGAGTTAAGGGTGGGTTGGGTGGTAATAATAGAAAAGTTTTAAGGACAATAAGGGCATTTCACAAGAAAAATCTTTACTAAATATAGAAAGGGGGAAGGTATTGTGAATAGATAAAAAAGGAAAGGAGGAGAGTTATTTAGAATAAGAGGGAGTGGTTTATAATTAAAACAACATCTGTCAAGTTCTCCTGTGTTTGTTCCTACGGATGAGCAAATTTAGGTCCAGACTGGAAAAATGGACCGAAACGGATCATTTGGTCTGGACCAAACCAAATTATTAAAATATTATAAATCAAATTAACATTTTATCTTCAAAAAACATTATAAATTAGCATTATCAATGATTTTCATTAAAAGAGTTGTCTAATTATTTAAAATTCATTTTATTTAGCGGAATTAAAATTTAATTATCGTATACGAAATAGTGAAAAAACTAGTTTAGGCCCATTTCGGTCCAAGACCGGACCAGACCAAATATTCCGGGTTTGGTCCGGTCCAAGACCGCAAATTTTAGGTCTGGTCTTCGATCCACTAAATTTTTATTTTCGGTCTTCGGTCCAGTACGGTTTGATCAGGTCTTGAACCGATGCTCAACCCTATTTGTTCTTATGGCTTATTTTGAAACAGTATATGGAAGTTCTATTTTGGATGCACAACAACTTTAACCATAATAAATATGGAGTACTAGTTTACTTTCATTTGGTAGTTTGTTATTTTCATCATCCTAGAGTATAGTTGTTACCAGTTAGTGATGGTAACAATTTTAAATATTTGCCTCTTTGATATTGATAAGAATTAGAGGGTTGAGTTTCTGATATAATAGCAAGTGTATTTCTGCCTTAATACGAATATAAGACATCATATATATAGTGTAACATAGAATCTCAACTCTACCTAAATAGGAAAGAGAATCATATCAAATATTTTCACGACTAATATTATTTCTTATATATAGTATGTGTATCTTGTACTATATACCATATTCCCTAACAGATATGTTATGAGAACCAGGTTTCAAAAATGGACTTCAATCATGGACTTATTATAGCCGGCTAACAAAAAAATCTACACTAACGACTGTACGACACTATCTTGCTCCAGCTACTACGAGGTGATTCTGATGAAATACAGGGGGTCGCGGAGAGGTCAAACAATGAGCATTCAAGAATATGCCCGCGACGAGAATAATAATAAACAACTCGCTCGACAAGGATTATTCATGGAAAAATAATACGATGCAGGTAGAGCAACCAGTGGGTCTCACTAAAAAAATGGTTCAGCAAAAGCCCTCGTTCAAGACCTTCAATTTAAAACGGTTCTCGCCATTTTGGCGTGTTTAAAAGTATTCAACATTCCTATTTGAATAAGTTGAACCACCATTTCTTGGGCCACGGCTTTTTACCCTGTGGTGTTACCTACCAAACTACTACTTGTTATACATTTTCCTCCTTTGTTATACACTTTGTTATAATTTGATTATATAATATTACGTTTTTTGATAAGTTGAACCAACTTTCCTATACGATTATTACTCCACTAAACAAAGTTAGTTGAATACTAAAATGAATGAAAAGAAACCTTAGAAATGGGATTAATTATGAAATAATGAGACTGAAAAAAGTGGATTAAATTTTGGGTTTGGATGAACAACTATAGTTAAATAAATTGTTTCTTTGATATCTGTGGTTAAATATATTGTTTTTTGGTAACCATGGTTAAATAAATTGTTATTATAGTAACACATAGATCGGTTGGTGCACCATCCATAATCAGGATCAAATTCTTCTTGGAACAAAAAACAACATTACAGTCAAACACCAACAAAAAAAATACCTAGAAAGATTATACATTTTCATCTAAAGTAGAGTAATTAATAGCCTTAACCGAAGCACAAAACAAAGATATTAAAGTTTGAATTTTTCTTATCCTAAAATTGAATTAACACATAAATTGATTAAAAGAAAATAGGAAGGAAATGTAATCGATTAACACTAAGAAAAGCGCAATTAACATAGGAAACATGGTCGAAATGGGTCCGAAAGTGGGTAAAATGAGGTCTTATAACCCACGAAATATGTCACGTCCGTGGCTAAAATGTATTTAGCCACAAATTTGTAAAAAAAATGAGCTAGACAGAGGGAGTAATTAAAATAAAAGAAAATAAAATTTTTTGCACAAGAGCGATTATTTATATCTGGAATAAAATCATTCTATAAATAAAATGTCTTCGAAAATCAAATTAACATACAAAACAAAAAATAAAAATATTAGGTTATCAAAATAAAATATATTTTTACTTATTAGTTAATTAATTTAGTTGAACCTTCTCCTATTTACTAAAAGAATAGGTGAACTCACAAATTTTCTCTTTAAAAATCATCTTGTTAAATAATGAAGTTATTAATAATTTAATTATATTCACTTAATAATGAAATTAATAACTATAATGTTTTGTATTATGTAATCCTTTTCATTAAAATTAATCTTTTCATAGAATTATATAATTTTCACTAAACACTAAATTATAATATTTTAATTAAAATATAAATAAGACTATACACTATTAAATTTTTTATTTATATTATTATTTGAGAATAACTACACTCATACTATGTATAAACAAAACTATAAATGGTTATGATTACTTTCATAAGGAAAATAAATTGAGAGAATTTATAAATTGGAATCATTAGTTTTGTGGTATAAATACACCTTTTTAAAAAAAAAAATCAACACGTTACTCAATTATCTTGGATTAATTTTCAATTTTAATTTGTTTTTTCCTCGAGACATAATACAATAACAAGAAAAATGAACAATTGATGAGATACCACTGTTATTTTACAATTCAATTTTACTCGATTTTCTTGAATAATTTTACAGTTCAATTTTTTTTTCCTAATATCAAAATATAATGACGTGAAATATAAAAAATTAATGAGGTGTTAATCTAGCATGATTAAGTAATAGAAAGATAAAAACTCTTTAAATACCGCGCTTTCGCTGCGCTGGATCTAATCTAGTTTGTTATTAGGTATTTAGATTATCAAAATGTTGAATGAATATCCAATCCCGTACATTTTTGCACGGCCATAAATCTAGTACCATTAAAGTATGAACCACTTAAATTATTAATGAATAAAAAATAATATAGTGTTTTTGTTATTATGCAATATTTTTAGTCAAACTAACAAAATATTTTTTTCTACTTCTCTTAATAGAATGACAATGCAATAATCATTCATGACGATGTAAAACTCATCGATTTTGGAGATTCAAATTCTAAGAGAATGACAATGCAAAAATCATTCATGATGATGTAAAACTCATCGATTTTGGAGATTCAACTTCTTTCCCGGGAGAGGTGAACGTAGTTACTGAGACAATACCATGAGATGTAAAAATCATTGATTTCGGAGCTTCAAGTTCTTTCCCGGGAGAGGCGAACATAGTCATAGAAGCATACTGCCTTGAAGGTAAATTATTATTGGTTATTTTAAATCCAAAATTTCAATATGAATTTCTTTTCTTCAAACTGCCACTCTGACAAAGCATTTAAAATCCACCGAAAGTTGATTTTTATTAATGCAAATGTTTATAATGCTTACGGCTAGAAATGCCAATTATTGACCAACTTTTTCAAAGGTAAAATCCGAAAACTTTTTGAGTCCGACTCATTTAACCCAACCCCGATATAAACCTTCATATTAGAGTCGAAACCACGACCCTCAATAGACCATTAAGTCAAAGATAATTCATTGAAATATTATAAAATTAATATGTATAAATTGTACTCCATCTGACTCAACATATTCTTTACGTTTATTTTTTGCGTGTTTTTAGAAAAATTAAGATAAGTGATTTATGGGGCAAGTCATTTTACTTTTTTTGTCGTTCCTTTTACCATCCAATTCACCTTCCCCAACTAATAGACATCATTATCCTTACCCACCCAACCACCACTGGTTAACTTTTCAGTCAACCATCCTACAATAGCCGGGAATGCAGCCTAACTTGACGAGAAACAAATAATCACTTGGGCCACGACTTTTAGCCACGTCCGTGGCCAACAAATACTTGGGCCACGATTTATGAACACATCACCTTCTTTGACTAGATCTCATTTTCCCTATCAAGCGCCACCCTTTTATCCTATAATTCAAGATCTGGTTTCTCCTTAGTCTTCATTGTCGATGATCACATAGGGAGGATGGTGGTGCGTGGTGTCACGTCGAAATCATGAATCAATGTAGTGGTAGATGGGGTTGTAGACAAGGGTATATTAGTAATTAGATAGCTAAAGGAGTGGTAAATAAATAAGGTTTGAGTAGGGTTCTTGATTTAGATCCTGAGAATAAACAATGTAAAACTCATGAGGAAGAATTTTACTACTTAAGTCCTTAATAGTCCTACCCAATCCATATCTAAATTACACAGATGATATACACAGAAAACAAATGTCTTAATAGCATTTGGACTTCCGGTATAAAAATCGTAGGGTTAATCTTTAATAGTATCCCAAACAACAACTCTTCTATAAGACCGTCCTATAGTATAAGACGATCTAATAAGAGTTAGCCCAATTAACATACATAAGAAACATAATTGGTGAGAAGTGATAGCATCAAACTTCTCCTTTAGTAACCGTATAACTTGAAGCGATACAACAAATAGCCATATTTATGGAACGTGGTAAGTTGCAACTTGCCAAATTTTATTTTTGGGAAATTTCCACTTGTATCTCTCTGGTATGGGTTAATCTCACTTGTACCCTTACTTTTCAAGAAAGCTCACTTATACCCTCCAATTTACTAGTAGTCTCACTTATACCCCTCAAGTATAGCCTAATCTCACTTACACCCCTACTTTTAAGGAAAGCCTACACTCTAACACTAGGTAGCACGGACACTCCTCCTAACTTGTCGTCCCGTGTCGGACACCTGGACACCCGACACTCGTCGGACACTCGTCGGACACACGCCAATAGTCAATGTCAAATTCTACCTTTACTTATGTAAATTTAATATCAAATACATTAAAAATATGAAATCATACGTTATTTATTACCAGAATATATATATTTTATTAAATTTAAATAGCGTGTCCCGTGTCCTAAATTTCATGGGATGCCGTGTCACGTGTCCGTGTCCGTGTCCGTTTTGGTGCTA
>VHZZ01000006.1:784593-803106 GCA_009801015.1 Silene noctiflora
GTATTATAATTGAACAATTTTGAGTGATAAACATTGAAGTGATCTAATTAAATTGATAGTATGAACGTGGTTCCTGAAATCCAGCAAGTGCAAAAACCTTTGAATGGTTGACTTTCAACCACATAGCTACACCTAGGCTCTATGCTTCTTTCTTTAATAAAGAAGCAGAAGGTCTTACTTAAGACGGTCACTATCCGTCTTAAGCTTAGCGGCTCTCTCACACAAATGCAAGTGGGTATATCCATTTTCCACCCATTTGCATTTGTGTGAGAGGCCACTATCCGTCTTAGACGGATAGTGGCCGTTTTAAATAATAATTTGTGATAAAGAAGATATTTGGGGGTTTTTCTTTCTATTTTTTTTATTGTGTTTAGATGATTTTCTTCATTTATTGCAAATCCCAGTTGTCTGCTTGTTGAATTGATGAATTGCTAAACTTAGGTTAGGATGTTGAGATATTATGTTGATAATACTAGTTGCTAGCCATGTTACTTTGACTCGTCCGCAAGTGTCGGACACGACATGGTATTGGATACGGTTATTTTCTGCTAAGTTTTCAGTTTTTCGGTCTAAAATGAAGTGTCTAAGTGTCGAGTTGTATCCGACAATATACGTATTAGATACGTGATACGGCAGCTAAGTTTAGTGTAGGCTTGTAGGGGTAACATAGGTTGCTAGTTGCCCTGAATTTTTTTGGTATCAGTATGTGGTTGATTGGCTAATAAACGTTTCCCTTATCATCTAAAGATGATGTTGATAACTATGTACTCCCCCGTCTCACTCAATTGTTTACCTTTTTTTTATTCGTTGTGAGAGGGATTACAAGTTGCATTGAAATGTTATTAGAATTACCGAGTAGCTAAACACTTTGGAATGTTTCACCGATTAGCTAAGTAGTCAGACTGTAACCAGATAGGGCTCAAAAGTTACAGTGAGTCAAAAGTTACAGTGAGTCGAAGTTACATTATACTTCGTATTATGAGATATTGAGACAGTCATGTATGTAAACCGACCCAAATACTTATATATCGGATATATTTAAGCATATGGTTTATGGGTTAGTTTCACACGAAGAGTGTAAGGCAATCTCGTATAGGTTTTTCTGTAAAGGCTATTGGTGTAGGAACAATTACTTCAATCCCACTGCTTTTTCTTTGGCCTGTCATCATTGATTAGGTGATTGCAATTGTATAACAATTTGTTTGAACACATATAACTTCCGTTCCATTAAAGGACTGTGTATTTTTACATATGTTCTGGTGAGTCAGGCAAATAAAGGCTTCCAAGAGAGCGAGTAGCTGAAATGCATAGTGAAAGAGATGCTTCTAGTGGTATAAATTTATTTCAGACTTCAACGTGAATTGAAAAATGTGTACTGGCCAAATACTGGTCTACAATGGATCTAAACCCAGAATAACCAATGATCACACCTGCTTCTTATAGTTCTGGTTATGTTATTTACTTTAGGTCTTGTCCGGTCTGCTTTTCAGTCTGGACTGAATTATGAACCCCCGTGGACCATGGTCATAGGCACTGCCTACTCTTCATGAACTTCAAACTCATTGTATACTGTCTTTCGCATTTTTGGGATATCTTATTTGTAGTAGAAACATTCCTGACATGGTTTTTGTCTGCGACACAAATATATCTCTGTTAAAGCAGTCCTGAAATTACTTACCCTTTTCTTGCGACTACACTAATGTAATATCTTATATTGTATAGATTCGCTGAATAATGGATTCTCAGCCTCCTCAGGTTGATAGTGTCAGTTACGTTTGCGGAGGTACTTATTCTTTATCACAGTTTTCAATTATTTTGCATTTGTTGGTTAATATTGTTTTTCTTTACTGTTGCCACTCCTCTTATATGTTCTTTAATATTGGTTTCTAATTTGTAGACTGTGGACAAGAGAACACTTTAAAGACTGGTGATGTGATTCAATGTCGTGAGTGCGGATACCGTATTCTTTACAAGAAAAGGACCCGCAGAAGTGAGTTTTTTGTTGTTTAATTTTCACTTTTACAATGTAGAATTGTAGATCTCAGCTTGCAGAAATGTAAACATTATTTATTACTCCCTCCGTCCCGGTCATTTGTTGTCCTATTCCATTTTTGGGTGTCTCAATGAGTTGTTGTCCTTTCTATTTTAGGATTATATTTCATGAGTAATTTGATCTTTCACATTCAATTTAGTCCATTTGTCATCTTATAATTGACTTCCTCCTCTCTCCTTGGTCTTTGTGCCAAAACCAAAGGACAACAAATGAGCGGGACGGAGGGAGTACAACATAACCTTTACCCATCACCTTTGGTAGCTTTTTCGATTAGACCCTCCAGTCCTTCAACCTTCATACTAAAACACATGGCTTTATTATAAGTTGAACACAGTTTGTTGAACTTCTTAGTTTATTCCATCACTTGGCTCCTCCTTTTCCTGATTGAGTTATTAACATGGGTTACCAGATACCCCCTGAAACGCCCTTACCGATTCATGATTCGCTCTTTTAGAATGTGTGTTATATGTATTTTAAGTAATCGATGAGATAAGATTTGCTCTTAATGATTCACGATTCGTAGGGTACTCGTGTGAATCCTGTAACCCTGGTTATTAATGCTGTAAATTATGTTAGTAGTCATTAATTTTAGGCTATATAGACATCTTTGACTTCATCTGATCTCATGGAGTGTGCTCATCTCTGATTGACCGACTTTAGAGGACTGACAGAGCTTTAGGATCAAACTGTAGAAGGAAATGATGGACTGGGACTTTTACTGGTTGTCAATTATTTTTATTCAAAGTGGGTTGGGGCTTATCTCTAGCCCCCATCTTTTTTCAGTCTCCTCTTTTGTGCCGTAGGTTGAGCCATTAGACCATGTGTGTCGGATAATTGGTGTCAGGGACGTGAAGTAAGTTTGAAGAATTTTAAATACCCATGAATTTTGATTCATAGTTAATTTCCTTTACTTAGTCAAAATGTAGAAGAATGTTCGTTCCACCAGTGAATACAGTGACGTGTTTTATCCTTGGCTCATCTGCAAATTTATTTATACCATTTTTCAACCAGTGTATACTTTTTCAAAGCGTATTGCTTGTGACGGACGCTATCCGTCACAAGCTGAAGACCTCTCACAATAGGGCAAGTGGGAGGGCAAGTGGGGAAAATTTCAATGAGAATTTGTGATGCTTTTTACTCATATCAACATTTCCACTGCAGTTGTGCAGTATGAAGCTCGCTGAAGCAGATGCAAGGTTGGAGTTATAAACCAGGCTCAACCAAGATGTGATATGGGTTCTAAGACTTGTCTAGCTAATTACGTATGTGTAATGTGGTTGATCGGACTCTTGCTTTAATGACCATCTGTACTTGTGATAAGTGATTGCTTGACAAGATTCGAGTAAAGACTTGTTTCCAGAACAAAGAAGTTGGAACTCTTGTTGAATGGCTAAGAAATGTTGCATTTTTATCGGAGTTTTGGTTCTTGGTATCATCATTCTTTTATGTATGCCCGAGTTTTGACCTGTTTTTTCACACCCGATTGTCTATATAAGGTCATGTAGCTAGTAAAGTCATTGAGCGACAGTGCCATGATACTACTGATCATTCCCCTCGTTGAATGGTAGTTTCTTGCATAGTTTACATGCGTGACCCTGTATAGTATAGCATAAACCGGTGAATGGGGTAGTTGGGTACATCATACATGGTCTTCTAACAATGTTAAGTAATATAATCAAATCACAGGACAAATATTTTTTGTTGGAATTCTTCACTGGAAAACTGAACAACATAAGCATGTACAATCTAGGTATACGTCTTTCAAAAAAAAAAAAAAAAGATTTTCTACGGTGTACCCTTGTATTTTCTTCAATTTTACCATACACCCTTGGTTTTTAAGAAACATCTAATATATCCTTAAACTCGTAGATTATTTTCTTAAATACACCGTATCCAAATTTAGCCAGTTACATGTAGCCAGTGCCTTTCTTGTAAAGTGCAGTTAACCTGTTTAGATTTACTGAACAATATCCGAGTAATAGCAGCAGTGTTTTTTGAGTGGAAGCAGTAATGCTGGTAGTTCTCGGTTTTTTAGCTGTAAAAATGGACAGCAGTTCCGTATATGGCAAAACGTAACCATTTCAGCGTAATCCAGCCATCCTTAAAAAAAATGCTCCCTAGGATTCAATATGTTCAAATGTCCAATAAATTTAGTCGTGAAAGTATAAAAAATTACCTCTTCATCTTCAGAAGTAATTCTCTGATACCTTTACCTTAATGGAGTATGGACTAGTCTTATCCGTAAGGTCTTTCACGAGTTTTTTAACAGGCTTCATGTTGAGCTGCAAAGGAAGGAAAAATATTAAACTGACGTTATATTATGTTGCGTTTACAATCTGGAACTGGCAGAAAATTAACAAGGTTTCGAGCCTAGAACTGTATACTGAGCTTCACCTTGATGAGAGCAATATTTAACTGAGCTGAAATTTAAAAATACTAATTGGGATTATATGGCTAATAAGTAATTAGAAGGCCAGCAACTGAGCAAAGCAAGTATGTCAACCATAGCTGGTGTATGTTCCTGAAGCAGGATGAAGGCTGCATTGTTCTCCCTACAAACAGACACTCAAATTGTGAATATCACCCCTTGACAGTCTATGACAGTGTACATGTCGTAACTGTAAGGTCCTCAAACACATGGCCACGGGGTTACTCTACATTCAAACCTACACCTCTCTCTGGCCGTCCTCTTTAAACGCAAGCCTACTTCCTTTTTAAGGGGGCTGCAATAATTACAACCGCATATTATCCCAAAACTATGCAGAAACATGGGAAAGTTTCCACAGTTCAGAAACAACGAAACAATTTCTTCTTAGCAGGCATCTGGACAGCAACACATATCTCCTTTTTTTCTGGATGTTTTAATCTCTCCCGAACTAACATAATCACTCGGACGCTCCCACTAATTCTAACATTATCTGACTACCTAACTTGACAGACCATTAACCTCAAAGCAGATCCTGTTCTAGAAGACCAACTATGACACAGGTTCTGGGTTTTTTCCCTCAGATAGCAAATTTAACAAGCAACCACCCATCCTCAATAACGCAAGATCTAATTTGAAAATTACTTGGAAACAACAGTGCATAATAGCTACATGGGCTCATGCATACCACCTATTATAAGGTTCAAGGCGGCCTTCCTTTATTTCACCTTTTTCATCTTACAACGCACCACGCGACAGCACGATTGTTAAGAAACAGGGCAGCGTGCAAGGTAAATGCTAGGCTGTACGCAGCCTACTTTAATGTTCAAGACTAAAAGCTGCAAATGTTTTCCAACTCGTACTTCCAAATACACATACTTCCTCATATGATTCATATCATTTGGTCTAACTTCTTTCTCTAAACCTTTGTGTCAGTAACATATACGACTTAAACAAACAGACGGAGCCACTTACCACCTCGCCATTCTGAAACACTAACTCTGATTCAACTACTTGCTTTCTTTTTTCTTTTTACTGGTGTTAGGCATATTCAGCTCATAGCCCATAATTTTAAGCAAGCCCCTAAGCAAAAAAATGCAAAGTAAAATGTATACAGTTATATCGGGTGGCCTTGTATCCACTACAATAATGCCACAGAACAACTCAACCACCTCCCCCAAAGACCTTTGCCTACAAATCTGAGTTTCCTTATTGGTTGCAATCGCCTAATTCCCCTTACGTTTTCCTATAAAACAACTGACATTCATAGACACCACAAAGTAGGATTTTCCACGAGCTAAATCAACAGTGAACCGATTGATCCTCAAGTTAGTTCAGGTGTTTATATCTACGTTAAGGGCGACATTTGAGAAAACAGGGCTGACAACCTAAATGCGAATTTACCTAAGTGCCAACAAACACACTGACAATGTCAACATCAGATACGGTAAGCGTGCAACACATCTCCGAAACAACAAAGTGGCAAAGCTAGGTGTACACTAAAACAAAACAAACACAGTACCTTGTGAATCCACTTGAACTCTGCTGATAATATGTAACAGCGTTGAGCAACACTCACCAAAAGCAAGAAAGCTAATTTCTAAACTCATCAAACCCAAAGAAGCACACAGATTTACTTCGTAGTAAATAAGTTTTAAAAAATGGTGCAATTGAAAAGAGCAAACTGACCTTTGCAAATGAGCGAAACAATTGCTCTCCATTAGTATTTCCATATACGGAGTGTATATTAGCACAAAGTACAGCCACCCTCACCACACACACAAGTATAAAGGGCCTCACCTCACCTTACCCTCTGCTCTCTTTCCGCCTCAGTGTAAGATGAAAGATGACATGAGCAGAGTTATGGTGTTGCCTACGCTGCCCTTTTTCTTTTCTAAAAGAAGCCGTGTACTTACTTCATGAGTTTTATAGTGACAGTTCATGAGTTTTAAAGTGACAGTTCTTTTCTTTCGTTAATTCAAAGAAAAAAGAAATCGTATTTTGTCACTTTCATTACTAAAAAAGTAGCCTAAATAAACATTACAGAAATCATCGTGGTGATTGCAATTCCATAATAACTAATGTTCGATGGAATAATCACTATTTGGCTAAACCAGATACTCATATGTCATAATAATTTTTGAAGGTATCTATGAGTTGGCTTTTACATCCAACAGAAATTAGAACAAAGTTGTACATGACGCTTTAGAAAGAGAAATTTATATGTTAGTATACACGCTTCAGTTCTAGTCATTGTCTTTACGAAGCGCGTTTTGAAGGACAAACTCCGAGAGACGGTGGAGTCACATGTCATTCATATCCCTCGTCATACCATATGAGAACTGCATGGTGCTATATTATGATCCCATCACTTCCTCTTTCAACCTTTTTGAAATCTAGGAAGTAAAAGGCATGCAAAATGATATTGATGTTGGCAAGATTGGGTCTGCTATAATTTGAGATTATTGAGGATGTTAGTCCTAAAGTGAAAGACACAGGAAATTGCAAGGTGACGGTGTATGGTCTTGTCTCTAGTTCGAAGTATTGCGGGAGATTTTCTCAAGAAGTTTGACTGTGAACGATGCAGGCCATGCAAAAACCGACATGGGAAATTCAAATACAATGTAAAATGTTTATGCTTATTGCAATGGTCCGCAGAGGCACCATACGGTGACACTTATGCTCAACATCGACTTAGCGTCTCGAACAAACAGAATTTTGTTGTCCCAGGATTTAACAACTTTCATTCAAAATTCTCAAATATCAACCAACTCACCTTCATAGACAATATACAATCAGAGAGAGTCTCCCACACTTCACCTCCGTCTTAAGAAAGACTAGCCACGGGACAAATGATGATCCATTCATCTCAAATTCCCAACACTAACTTGTAACTACAACAGTACTATTTGGAGAAACAAGCAACACACACAGCAACCAAGTCTATATTTGGTTTTATGATCCTCTTATTTTCTCCTTTCTATTTATAGTAAAGATTGTACTATCTCATGTCATTAAAATGATCACTTCTACTTGTGCCATAATAATTTATTAATTGATGAATACTATTATGAGTATATTCTCAAATTCAACAAGGCCAAATATTACTCAAATATATGATCAATGTTATAATATACTCCCTCCAATCCAATCCAAACTGCTCATTCACTTTTTAAACTCAAACTTACTAAATATTGACCTTGATTATAATTAGTCAAATTTTAAAAATTCATACATAAAATTAACATATTTACGTTTGGTATAAAAAGAAGTTTTGAAAAATTATAATTTCGACACAATGAAGAAAAACACGGTCAAAGTGTCATCTTGTGTCTGGTAAATCGTGAAAAGTCAAATAGGTAGCTTAGATTGGATTGGAGAGAGTATAATGTATTTCTATCTAAATTAATTTAGAAAGTCTAGAATTATAGAGCAAATATTTAGTAACTCAAAATTGTCTAGACAATGGTGGTATCTAAAATAGTCTAGAAGAAACCGCAAGTAGGACAGTAAAGACAGTAAGACACATCTTAAAGCTATGCATTAGTATAAATACTACGGAGTAGTAGGTATGTCTTGCTTATAGCATGTACTTCTTTTGTCCTAGTAAATAGTTTACATTTATTTTATTTTGTGAGAGGTAAACACAATAAGTGTAAATTATTAAGTGAGACGGAGGGAGTAGTCTATAACTCCAGTTATGGAGTTAACGGATTTCACATATTGTAACTATGTACAAAAATTTCAATATATAAATATAGAAACATGTTGGTAAATGTCGGATTTGCACATTTCTATTGTCAAAATCCCAACATTATACTCACATTTTAAATTCCTATGCTATCCCTTTGTTATCTTTGCAATTTTCATTTGAACATTCTTATTGTTTAGCTAACCAGTTACGAAGTACTCCCTTTCCAGTGCATAGATTACACTTGCCTTATTTTACGAGGGAGAAATCAAGCAAGTGTAAACTAATGACTGGAACGAAGGGAGTATGACCTAAGGTTGGATTTGAATGTCTCCAATCTAAAAGATTTGATTAAGCTATATCAACTCTACAAATTAGATTATGCTATCATCACGGTGTGATGACAGAAAAAGTGACCATGATAAATACAGAATTAGAGATCATTTTACATTGAAACCACTTTTTATTATTAAAAAGTGATCACTTTTTAGAATAAAAGTTAAAAGTGATCAGTTTTTTTTTTCTGGCTTTTAAAATAAAAAAGTCACTTTTTAACGTAAAATAATCGTTTTTTCTGTATTGCATCATACAACGATCGCACACAATAACTATTAATATCAAACTCCCGTCAAATGATTTAAGTGCAGAGGAATCATAGAGTATATTCTCACAAAAAAATGTATATCCCAATTTTCAAATCGATGCCCCATCCACGTAAACATGCACATAGTTAAAATAGAATTTCACAAACATCACAAATTCTCATTGGAGACGGGTACTATCCGTCACAAGCTGAAGACGGATAGTGCCCCTCTCACAATATGCAAGTGACACCAAACATGGATGCTCCATTTCCCACCCACTTATCTTCCCACTTGCTTTATTGTGAGAAAAACACTATCCGTCTTCAGCTTGTGACGGATAGTGCTCGTCACAAGCAAGACGCTTTGCACAAACATTTAATGAAACTATTGATATAAAACGTTTACGTGCACTACTGCACTTCCCTAGCTAATGGGGTTGTCACAATATTGCACTCTTTGGCATTTAGATAAAATTAAAAAGTTAATGCATATAAGCCATCAACGCCACAAACATCACAACTTGCACTTATCTTATTATCAAGAATTCAAGATATGAGAAGGATGTTTCGTTATTATTGTAGATTATAGACCGTTAAAAAGCAGCAGTTTAAAAAAAAAAAAATCATCTTAAACATTCTACGCTACTATAATCAAATTCAGGTGAAGGGTATGGATTTTCAGCATTGACTCTACTGTGCCACAAGAGTCGCTTAACATTCGAGGCCGCAACAGCCTCTCCCGATTCCAAAACACACCGTTATAAAAGAGAAAAAAGGATCGAAATATTCTGGTTCAGGACTCCATATAGATTTCTTGTTTCTTGAAAATTGTTATATCTATCCAAATTAGGTGTTATTTGACCAGTCTTAATATTAAGACGGACAATATCACAATCATTGTATAACCAATTTGATACTTGGACACTAGAGTTTTTTTTTTTTTTTTTTACACAAATTATAGAATAAGACCGTCTTAGAAAGTAAGACGGTTATTCGATTGGTTACACACTCATTTCTTGTAATCAATAAATAAGTTACTTAATAAAAAAGAACTATTATTGTATAGTTTACAACGGTCTTATACAAAATTTACTTATTTTTTTAAGGAGGATTAAAATGGATTATTCGTTACATAAACATTTAGTTTTAGAATGAAACACCCTTTATGTTTATGAAATGATCCCTATCTCGATCGTAGAGGCACTACCTATTCCCTACTCTGATACTCGTATCAGAGTGCAGTTCAATTATCAAATGGCTCTAACTTAATTTTATTATAAATTTCACCAAATCCATAAGTTAAACCTTTATGTATCCTTTATACAAGCATCAGGTAATGCTTGGGAGATGTAAACCAGAAGAACATTAGATGCAAGCTAATTCGTATCTAACTGTGGAGTACAATTGTTATCCGAAGCTGAACTACTAAATATACTAACTTCATGAGTTTTATAGAGACACTTCTTTTCTTTTATTAGTTCAAAAAAAGATGAATACTCTCTAATATTTTTGTAACTTTCATATTAAAAAAGTAGCCGAAATAAACATTACAAAAATCAGGCTTTGAAGGGTTCAAAGAATAAGAGAGACTAAATGATATATCGACACACAAATCTGCTCTTCGATACTTCTACTGTAGTCTTAACTCGTAAGACATCCCCACTACCAAATTTACCAAGGAACTATCATCACTTTATCAACGAGGACACTGTTTGCATGACTCTCTTCCCCAACGAGACACTCCGATTATGGACAACAATGATATCTAGACACACAAATCTGCTATTTGGCTCTTCTATTGTTGTCATAACGCATCCCACTACCAAACTTATCAAGGAACTGTCATTACTTTATCAAAGAGGATGAGACTGTTCTAGCAATTGAGATAACTAGCTTAGGTTTTCAGCTCTATAAGCACATGGGCTAGTATCACAAATCTATATTCTATAATCATGATTTTGTTGATCCTTAATGGATTATTCTGGATGAAAAGAAGTCAGCCATCGAATGGGTACACATCATGAATGCACTGTCTGAACTCTGAAGCCACCCTTTTCACAGCAAACAAATACGACAAACAAAAAAATGGCATAGCAAGTGATAAAACTGCCCTATAATACAGCAAAATGGCTTCACGCTCGATGGTGCTAAGACAAGCGATCTCCCCGTTTCAGTATACTATTCCAAAATATCAGAGAAATAAATGCATTCTAGTCTCGCAAGAGACTATTATTCAGTATGTGATATTGTTTTGAAATAGTAAGCATACCTTTTGGAAAAGCAAGTGTGCCAGTCTTTTTGGATTGCAAGCTGGATATCAACTTAATCAAGGGATTATTAAATATTAATCCTCTTCGTAGGATTTGCGACACACATTAACTGCACAAAGATAAGAACGGTATAAATTATTCCAGACAAACAAATTAATAATATAAAGAAACGAAATTCATATTCTGAAGGATCTTTTCCCTGATCATGACCAGAGAGAGGCAACCAACTGGATGAACTGATTCAATAAAGAGAAAGAAGATGCCACAAAAGAAGCATCTTAAATTCTTAATTCGTAATACTACAGTCTACAGTGCCATCTGTTATTACTATTCTATCATCTCATTTTTTGCCACAAGGTTAAAAGGAAACATAAGATACTTGAAGGCAAGGCCAAGAAGAAAATCGTAATTCTAAATTCATTTTCACAAGGTGTCAAAAAAATCGAGATCACTCAGGAATTTCTTGTGGTTTACGCGTCATGTGGGTTAATCTTTCTGCAAACACTTTCATCCTCATTCCACTTGTGTTTGACCCTAAAGCAAGGAAAAAGCATCTCAATTCATCAAACAAATAAATCTTTGGTTCAAGCATCACCTGCAAAATGCTGGGTATAGTATATCCACCCCACACCAGATAAATAATTGGCAATTGCAGCAGACACCACTGATAAATAAAATAAACTCGTGTTAATACTCCGGTCGTTTGACGTTACTGTGCTCTTAGTGCTATTTCTTATGCTGTAATAAAAATAGAATATAAAAGTGAAAGGGAGAAGTAACTTTGCAGAACAGCGATATGATTTCCTAATGATCAAGCCACAAAATGTTCTCTGTTTTTAACCAAGTATTTCTTTTTGTAAACTCGAATGTAATCAAACACTATAGCGTAATTATTAAAATATTGCATCATAGTAATAAGAAGAAATAATAGCACAAGAACAATCTAGTGCTTTCAGCAATAAAGGCAGGCATATAATATGGGATAGTATAGACAAATATGTCACTGTAAGTCTGTCTAAATGGAGATGAGGCATGATAAACCATGTGGGATTACCTGAAGAGTGAATCAACACTAGCACAAAAGATAAAATAGGGCTCCTAGCAACAAGGGGCAAGGCACATGCCTCATGCCATGAGGCAAGTGTTTTTACAAACAAAAATTTGCATTTCGCAAGTAAAACCACGGCAAAGGCAGGGTCTAGCAGAAAAGAGAAATTACGAGATAAAATTCTAATTGTTGTCTTGTTGATCCAAACTATCATGCACCAACTAAAAACATTTCTCAGTCCTTTTTTCAAACTTAAAATTCATTTAAAGTAATATGAAGAAAATTCTTTAGTTGATACCAGAAGTCCTCAACATCATATGAGTACAGCACTGAAGATTATACTTCTCATAACTGAAAGATAAAAGTTGGGAATTTCTAACTACTGTACATGAGAAAACCATAAAACAACTTAGATCAACAAAAACACGAAACAATTCCATCAAAAAGAAATTGAAGGCACAAAAATCAAGCCCTATCAATTATAACATCAACAAAATAAAGAAACCAATTAAATATCCATCCAACTGTGAACTAGAAATATGGTACAGTACTACAATGTTATGACTCATAAAGTCAGGTAGCTGGGAATTTACTTTCATTAGGGCATGCCAGTTAGATGAGCAGACCGTTTAACAAATGAACAATCCCTAGACGTAATAATCGCAAATAATGGGAACACCTAAAAAAATTGATCATGTATCTATATCGGCCTCTGTCTTTAACAATTTGAACTGTTTGCAGCTGTGTTCCCTGGGTTACCAGATTCCTCAACCCAGAGAATTGCGAATCTGTTTGAGCGTATTTTATTATGGTATTTACTTAAAACTTATATAAACGGCACTATGTAGGAGCTTATCATGTATTAGGTGTGTCTATTCATAAGGAATTAGGCAACCTTGACCAGTGCCCCTTTATATTTTTCCACAATTATCATATATTACCAAAAAAAGACATGCAAGAGTATCTTCAGGAGGAAAAATGGCCTTACATGAGACAAATTATCACTAAAAGAACTTCTATCTTTTCTTTCAAGACTATTCATATTGGTGGGCTGGTGGCCTCCACCAAAAGTTAAGGCATGCAAACAGCATATCTCAATGACTCAATGTGGACGGCAAGAGGAATTACAACAACAACATTACCCCATTGCTGATTCTCAATGGCTCCCGCAAATTGCAGGGTAAGTGAGGTTGGATGTACGCAGCGTTACCGTTAGCAACACACAAGAGGTTGTTGCCCAATGACCCAAGAAGATAATTGCGTTGAGGACTACATCGAAGGACCGCTACTTCACAAGAGAAAGAAGCGCAACCACTACAAATAGCCATTTTGATTTATTCCATCATAATCCGAAACCAAAAAGTAATGAGTCTTTGGCTCCATTGGAAATATGGAAAAAGGAAGAGGAAGAATCCAGCAAAAAAAAAAAATAAAAAAAACACAAATTGATCTGCTAATATAAACACATAAATTGTTATCTATAATAACTAATAAACATCCAGTCATCCCACCATCTCATATAGGAAAGAAAGAAATAGAAAGCAGAAAAATGTGATGTATGAGGATTAATTAAACAAAAATTGATCTGCTATCCAGATTTCATGCAAGAAAATAAACAGTGTGACTAATGCAGAGAAAAAGCTAACCATAATTACAGTAGCATATCAATCCACGAAATTAAATTTTAAAAGTATTTTAGTGGCTTACATCACATGATAAGGTGGCCATCATAAGACAAGAATGTGTGGGGAACACATGAACGGTGGTAATCAAATTCAGCATTATTCTAACAATATCAGGATTATCTCAAAGGTTAAAAAACTCTAAATTGAGGTTATATATATTAGTAGTATGAGGCATAACCAACTTCCATCAAGAAAAAACAATAACAAGGAAGAATCCATCTTAAAAGAAGCCAAAGCTGTAGAGACAAAAAAGAAGAAGATAATCATGGTTCAAGAGGAACTCCGAAAGGGTCCATGGACAGAACAAGAAGACGTACAACTGGCCTGCTTTGTAGGATTGTTTGGGGACCGACGATGGGATTTCATAGCTAAAGTTTCAGGTTTGAAGGTGGCGGGAGAAAAATCATAGGTATGACTGTTTGAAGCATGGAGAACTTTTATCAGGAACATCTCTTTTTAACCCCAATTTGCTTGTAGGTTTGAAAAGAACAGGCAAAAGTTGCCGGTTAAGATGGGTTAATTATCTTCATCCAGGGCTTAAACGAGGAAAGATGACTCCTCTTGAAGAGAAACTTATCGTTGAACTTCATTCACAGTGGGGAAATAGGTATGAATATATATACTTACATGAGGGTAAATTTTAACCATTTGGATACCTTAATAATCATCAAAAACAACATTTCTATATATTTTTACATAGGAAATACATGGTTCAGATTAACATTTTACATAAGCCAACCACATATAACTTAACGACTAAGCCATCTAAGGTGTGATAGATTTGTATGGTAAAACAAATGATTTATGAATGATTAAATGCAGATGGTCACGGATTGCCCGAAAATTACCTGGTAGAACGGATAATGAGATCAAGAACTATTGGAGAACACATATGCGAAAGCAAGCACAAAAGAAGAGAGAAATGTCCCCGTCGTCCTCATCCTCATCCTTCTTGGATTACAATTCTTCATCAGACAGTGCAGCCTTTACTTCAAAGACTACTTCGGAGACAACTGGCAGCTTTCACAGCGCAGAAGCACTTGACAGATCAGCTCCGCAACAAAACAAGAATAAAAAAGACCATGAGAATGAGGAAGAAGAATTTTACTCCATGGATGATATATGGAAAGATATTACTTCAGAAGAGCCAATTAAACCAGTTTATGATAAGTACAGTGAAGGAAGCAATTTCTCATGTCCTCCCATGTCTTCTCCCTTGTGGGACTATTATCCAAATACATCATGGAGATTAGAAGACGACGAAAGTAAGATATTTTTCTCAACATATGATCAGTTTGTTCCCTGCCATCACACCGACAATCACTCTACCTAGTTAGTTCAACATGCTTTCAAAGGCGTCTCAACAGTAAAAACGGGTGAACTCAAGCTTTTTTAGTGAGCTTTGTAAGTTCCAAATGCAAATCTCACGCCAAAAACCTTAAAAACTCACTATTTCCTACAAGGATACAATCTTGAGATTTGCTGGGTTAGTCCAGTTTTAGTAATATCTATCTATGTCAAATTAAGCAATATCATGTCATGGAAACTAGAACATGTACAGCATGCTATCATAGTATTAGTAGATTTTCTTTCTAATATTTCTCTACCTAGTGCTTGCTTCACTGTGTAGATCATGTTCTCATAAGAGTTCCTTTCTTTCATTGTGTTTGTAGTAATCTTCTTATAATACATGATATTTGCGGACATACAAATACTATGATAAATGAGATAAAAGAAAGAGGGTAATAGTTTCATAGTAGAATTAGACTGGGCTACCAAACATGGTCAACATCAATGATTCGTGAACAGATTCACGCTTAGCCAATTCTCATGACATGCGTATCGTGTATCTTTATTAGGCTCTATGCCTCTATGTAAAAAACTCCCGAAAATATTCTGTTCTTACCGAATCCATTAAGAATAAGAATCAACATAGTAAGTTTCACATCAGTATGTGGTGCTGTGATGACTACTGATGAGGAATCCGTCAAAACAGCTACCCAAAACTGTGGGAGATTATACCTGGCAACTTTTTTTCCTGGTAAAAGAACTATAGTTAGCCCTTAGAACCCTTATTGTGCAAATCTTGTTCTAGATGGCTAGCTCGGACATATACTCAAGACGAAACAAAAGTAGATACTTCACTGTATTCTTTTTTTTTTTTTTACTGCACTTTGGCAGTTTGGCCCACACAAGTACATACAGATTTCCGACCAGTGTCTAGTTACAAATTCAGTATGAAACAATCAGATGGAAAGGAACAGTTGTGTTCTATTTAGGAGCAGCCTATTAGCACTACACTAGTTTCTCACAGCACTGATCACAAAGGAACATTCTCAATGTCTCTTCTGCATGGGAGCTGCAAGAAGGCTTTCGCAGAGTGCAAATGGCCGAATCCTAATGTAATTGAAAAGATTATTATATCCCCTAGTGACCCCTATTGCCTACCTACTACAAACTTAAAGGAGAAAATATCAAGATCAGTTTCCCTTGCTTTTAGCCTTCTTTATATTACACTCAACTTCGACTATATCCTATTAGCTCAAAAAAAGTGATACAGAAGCCGATTAAATACTATCTCCGTAGTACAATGTTCTTCACTTATTCCCGTTTAACTTTACACAATCTCCAATCTGACATTTTTACCATAGCTATGATAATCTCATTATATATTTATAACGTTTTGAAACTTTGACATACAAAAGTCAACTGGGAAGAACACAAGCCAAACATAAGGGTAATAAGTAATAACCTTGTCAACCGCACCTCAAACTCCAAAGGACACGGCCGACATAAACAAAGATGCACTTGGTTTGTCAACTGAGACAACAGGAATTCTGAATATGAACAATAAAAACTAAAGTATCCATAACAAATTGCTCAAAAGGAGAGTCTCCAAAGCGTATGCCGAGTATAACTTTACAAAAGCATCTTAATCCACTTAATCCTTTATACAATATAACAAATTGCTCTATTCTATGTACTCTCCTTGTCTCTATATAATAACAATACGAAAGATCACGAAACCAAAGTGGAAATTAAATTAAAAAACACATACTCATTTGGGGCCAAAATCGCGCATAAAATAACCTCATAATGAAGGATGATATCGAAGAATGAAGTGCTTCTTCTTTTTCCTTTTACTTACTAAAGCTACTATCCTCATTTGGGGCCAAAATCGCGCATAAAATAAACTTCAAAATTCTCACAATAAAATCGTCAATCTACAGTTCTACACTAACACTAAAGCTACTATCCTCATTATGATCATGCAATCGGAATCGAATCGACAAATAATTGAATTATTCGGAATTTTGAATGCAATGTCACATATTCCTCAATTAATTCAGCATATGTGAGATTAACCTACAATTCTCCAATCATTTACATATAAAAACGAATCAAATTTATCAAAATCAGCAAAGGAACTCAAAAAAATAGATTAACAAGAAATTACCTGAATCAAAAATCGCCGAAATGCATACGCAATTGCAGGATTCAGCATCAAAACTTCGATTAAAAACCTGTTCAACAATTAAAACACAATTCAGCAAATATGATTCGACATAGATAATTAAACATATAGAATTAGAGAAATTTATAAAGTGAATTGAGAAAATAATTAACCAAATTTAGTGAAATGAGATTCATGGAAGTCTGGAAGATATGAATCGAAACGATTAAATTTTAATCAATGAGTTGTTTACGTATTCTTTTTTGGGTCGTTCTATTTAATTTTTTAGGTTTCTATTTTTAGTCACTTAGAATTTACTTTGGGGATAATAAAGAATTTTTTATTGTCAAATCCTTTCTATTTTACTTGTTTTGGGCTATTCTCAACATTTAAGACGAAAATATTCGTGTTAAGCTTAAAACGGGTCATATAATGACTTATTTGCATGGATAAGAGTTATAATAAATATGTTATTCTCTATACATTTTATTTTATTTTTATTTTATTTATACAAGTGAAATATTAGTTAAACCGTTTTAATTGAAGACGGATATAAAATTTCTTGGAATTTCTTAAGGTGTTTGAGTGTTTGACGTCGTTGTTTGATGATATGATGATTTTAGTGTCACATGAAAACTATTGGCGGTTGTTCCCGCGTAAAATTTGCCGGTCGAAGCACTTGAATTGGACGAATAAAGCACTTAAAATTTGCCGGTCGAAGCACTTTTGGGAACAGTCAACAGATTGGGCCCATGTAAACTGATTCGGGCCATTTATTGTTGGGTAAGATTCAGACAAACTTGGGTTAGAAATTTTAAGTTCTTAAAAATAAAGGATCGTGTTAATTTATACACGAATATTTTATTTTTCTATATATGAATTTTACAATTTTATGCTTGTCATTTTTTCATTTTCTCATCTAATTGATAGGAGTATTTTGTTTACTGTTCCCTCGCCTCCATTCACCACCAACATCACCTGCTCTGATTGAAAAAACTTCGTTCACCTCTTGCTTCGGCCGACGTTGCTCCGGTCGACCTCGACTAGGGGTGTTAACGAGGCGAGCCGATCTCGAGCTTACCCGAGCTGGAAAAAAATGTGCTCGTTATAAAGCTTGCGAGCTTGAGTCAAACTCGAGCTCAGATCGAGCCTATAAAAAAAAATTATTTTTTAATTTTTTTCTTTCGATATTTTCAATAACAAGGCTCTACGTTATATGTCAAAATATTTGGTAAATCAGTGAAACATTTGATATGTGTGATACTAAAATATATTCATGATAAAATATTTTTATAAAATATGAG
>VHZZ01000006.1:804156-832000 GCA_009801015.1 Silene noctiflora
TTTTTGTTTCATATCAAAATACAAAAGAGAGAAATATTAAATATTTATGGTGTGCAAATTTAATACACTAAAAAAATAAAAACTCTATATACCGCATCTGTACTAGTGTTTCATTAAGACATTTAGTGGTGAGGGAATTAAGGAAATCGGATAATTCCTGGAATGAGGGATTCATTCTCTCACTTTTTCCTGAAGATTCATCAAGGAAAATTTTGGTTATCCCTACTTGCTCATCGAGTATATGTGATGAGGTTGTCTTGTTGCATAACAGCACGGGACAGTACACTGTGAGGAGTGATTATGGGCTTAGTTTTCAGTGTTATTCATGGAGAAAAATGGATCTATAAAGGATAAAAGGCACCTGGATGAGAACGGACGAAATTTCTGTCAAAAGAAGTTGTGGAAACTTCCGGGTCCAACAATGTGGAAAGTCCTTCTATGGAAAATCATCACTGGTTCCTTGTCTGTGGATAGTAACTTTCTCCGACGAAATATGGGGGTTGATGCTACTTGTTTTTTTATGTGATCAAGATACTAAGGCTATTGAGACTGCCGAACATTTATTTCGTGATTGTGCTTTTACACGAAGGATTTGGGCTTGTCTAAATTTGGGAATCATGATTCGACATTGGAAATTGGAAAATGGCGTATTAGCTGGATTTATTATATGGCCAAACTTCCGGATGCAGACGTTCGTCTGGTTCGTTTTCTGGCAACTTTGTCCTGTATTTGGGCAATACGGAATAATGTTCTGTTTCGGGGAAGTACTGTTCACCCGATGTGGTTCTTTCAACTTTGATCACAAACTGTTAATATTGCCGACCAAGCAATTAATTAAGAAATAAGGGATAAGGACCAGGTTGCTGATATTTCGCTTGGAATTGAGGGTAAAAGACGCATAGGGATTCGTGAGAGTAAGCCCATTGACATTGTGGGGAATCCAAACTCGTGTGTTTGCTTGCGTATAATGGTGGATGCAGGGTGGAAAGGGATGGGTAACGCGGTTATTGGATTGGTTGTTCTCACGGAAACTGGGGATCACGTTGCTGAAAATAATATGCGTATTCGAGCGGAATCAGCCATGCAGGCAGAGGCAATTGGTTTAAGACATGTTTTACCGTGGGCAAGGAGTCAAGGTTTCCGGCACTTGGAGATTTCTTCACATTGTCTACCGCTGATCTATCATATTGCAGGGGTCGAGATTGCACATTATCTCGTTAAAGGCCTCCTTGAGGACATACGTCTCATCTTTCCATATTCTCTTTGCCTGTCTTTTAGTTACATCCCTAAAACTTTTAATCTTACTGCTCATAGATCGACTCATAGACACGCTTGTCGATCTATGATTAGATAGGATACCTTTTTTTACGGCTACCCAAATTAAAAAAAAAAAAAATTGTTTCTCTTTATTTTATTTTTTCCCTCTTACTCTGCTTGCTTAAAAATGAATGGGTTAATCATACTCTACATAGTCTACAATACATAAATTCTTATTTAAGATGACATTATTTGTCTTAAACTTAAGAGGGGTTTAGTGTCATACCACTTGGATATATAAGATACATATATTGTTTTTCGTATGCATTTTTATATACACAAATGATATATACTTGACCTATTTAAATTTAAAAGTTAAGACGGATCGGATAATATCGTGTCAAGAGTGATTTACTAATCATAAACTCCATATAACTAGGATAACTATTCTCTAGCTAATTTTGCACTTTATTATGCTACTCTACCGAATCTTGTCGTTTTATGGTTGAATGCATGGTGGTACTGTATTGCAGTTGACAAGCAGTAATAATAAAGTTAAAACGACAGGTAAAGTCGTTACACCCGTTGCGAATCCTAGGGACCTGTCCCCAATTATAGGGCCATCTTTAGGTGCTACCAGTATAAAATACACAAATTCTCGTTAAAGACGGACATTATCCGTCACAAGTTGAAGATGGATAGTGCCCCTCTCACAATATGCAAGTAGCACCAAACATGGATGCTCCATTTACCACCCACTTGTCCTCCCACTTGTTTTATTGTGAGAGGGACACTATCCATTTTCAGCTTGTGACAGATAGTGTCCGTCACAAGCAAGACGCTTTGGTATAATTAATACATCCATTCAAGTCAAACATAACTACAGTCAATTTAGCATGCAGTAATAACCTCATTAGAATATTAAAATACAGTTGGTCTTGCTTGTGACGGTCACAAATTGTTAGGGTACAAATGTTACCACTTGATAAAATGTAACCACCAATTATCACATTTTCTCATTAAAATGATCACATTTTGGGTCCGTCACAAATTGTGACATGTTCACACCCATCACAAATGAGAAATGTCAATTAAAATATTAGTGTGTTTTATATACACAACTTTTTTTTTTAAAAGAGGAATGTGTTCATTTTAAATTTATATTAACTGGCTAAATTAAATAAATAATATAAAAACTAAAATGTTTGTGATTTGTTTGCATATGAGTATTCTCCTACATTGACAAAATAAAAGTGTTTAATACTATTTTATATGCTATTTTTTTCTTATCTCCAATTACCGTAATAAAACCTTATCAAATATATAAAACGAATTTTCTTTTTAGTTTGTGATAGTGACTAGAATACTTTTCATATATAATTTAAATTTATTATTCTATTTAACGTGTTGAGAACTTGATTAGTTCGATCTTAATTCACCTAGAAAATATAAACCAAGGTTTGTGATCAACCATGCACATACATAGAAAACATGACCACAGCCACCAGTCCACTAGCATTGTATACGAGCCCGACTATTAAACCAGGCCTCAAACAATAGCCCTAACCAAAACTTAATCGCGGTATGGAAGGGTGATAACTGATAATGGGTCGAGCTCGTGAACAACTCGAGCTTGGATCGTGCGAGCTGGACTTGGGATTGGGCTCACCCCGAGAGCTTGATGAGTCAACCCGAGCTAGCGCTGACTCAATTCGAAAGGAATAATTGCGAGCGACTTGAACATGTATAATTAGATAGGATCTTACTCTTAGTTTATGAACATATTTATATCATAATTATATATTTGTATCACCATATCAAATTACTAATTGATTCCTCTAATATTTTTACATATATCTTCAAATCCTTGTTATTGAAAATAGGGTTTTTCTAACATGTGCCTAAGGAAACATGACTAATTATGGTATGCTAAGTTGGGAAATATTGTCGAGATTATATCACTAATTATTGTAAATATGAGTTGCAACTCCAATTTATCACGATATATTCTCAACAATATTTCCCTAATTAGATTATTAACCTGTTAGAAAATCCGATGAAAATATAGAATGAAAAAAAACGGAAACTTAACAATTACATGTTATATCATAATTATATAGGCTCGTGCCTGTTATTTCGGGTGAGCTCGAGATGCCTTCAAGTTCAAATTTCGCTTCATGAGCACAAGTCGAGTAATGCCAAACTCGTGCTCAATTTGACTCGTTATCCTCCCTAGTTGTACCTTATTGGTTACGCACTAACGTCAATAGCTTATACGTTGTAGATAATATCGACGGGGACAACCTCCTACGTTGCATGGGGTGGCCGGCTGATAGTCTAATACTACGTCTCCGATGAGCAGCCGCATTACCTACTCAAGACAATTTCATTTTTTTATTGAAAATCACTTTCGTTTTTATTTGATCATTTAGGATAAAAATGGATAATTTTTTAGGTACTCTCGATTAGTCATATAATCGAACACGAAATCAATGAAAATAATATTGTACACAGTATACCATAATATTGTACATTTGTACACCTAAGCCAGTACACATATACTCCGTATAACTTTTCATCATAACACATGTATTTTTCGACAAAATAATTTCACTATATGATTATTGTCCTGAGAAATTATTGCATATACAAATAAGAGATTGATCGATTTGAATGGATATATATTAGTATATTACTCATTACTCCCTTCAATTGCTAGAAACGCCACCTATTCTATATGGCATATTTTGTAGAAATGCTTAGTTTTATCTTAAAAACATCGAGCTCACAGAGGAGTACTCGTATAGATAAAACGGTCACACAAATTTTGAGGAGAAACAGATGACATTTGAGGATATTGTGCGAAACTGGTATGCGATAAACCAGACTTTGGTGAAATTTGGATAATCATGAAAAAATGGATTAGTATTTGAGGGTCAAACTTAATAGGGTAACTCCCGAAATAAACCCGGACACGTGGAAGACAAACCGGGAGAAAAAGAAACATGGTCCGATACGACTTCTCGAACAGCTCAAATTAAAGTGTAACATACACGGTTTCCGGATTACTGGGTCCTGGAGTAAAAAATATCCAGAAATCAAACTGAGGGTTACTCATATCAGATAAATAGGTCACACAAATTTTGAGGAGCAACAGAGAACATTTGAGGGTGCCGGTATGAGATAAAACCAACCTTTGAATAAAATTCGGATAATCGTGAAAAAATGGATTAATACTTGGTATTTGTGGCTCGAACTTAATAGGATAGCCCCTGAAGTAATCGCGGACACGTGGAAGAAAAACCGGGAGAAAAAAAATGGTCCGATAAGACCTCCTGAACAACTCAAATTGAAGTGTACACAGTTTTCCGGATTAATGGGCCCCTGAACAAAAATGTCGATAAATCGCATTGAGGGTTACTCATGTTAGATAAATCGGTCACAAAAAATTTAAGAAGCAACAGAGAACATTTGAGAGTGTCGGTATGCGATAAACCAATCTTAAATGAAATTCAAATAATCGTGAAAAAAAGGATTAATACTTGATATTTATGGCTCAAACTTAATAGGATAACTCCTGAATAATACCAGACACGTGGAAGAAAAGCCGGGGGAAAAAAAATATAGTCCGATACAACCTCCCAAAGAGCTCAAATTCAAGTATATAATACACAGTTTTCTGGATTACAAGGTCCAGGAGATAAAAAAACATGTCTAGAATTCGCACAGAGGGTTACACATTCCAAATAAAGCGGTCGCACAAATTTTGAGGAGCAACATAGAACATTTGACGGTGCAGGTATGCGAAAAACCACCCTTGAGTGAAATTCGAATAATCATGAAAAAATGGATTAATACTTGATATTTGGGGCACAAACTTAATAAGGTAACTCCTGAATAAATCCAGGACACGTGGCAGAAAAAACCGGGAGGAAAAAAATGATCTAATACAACCTCCTGAACATCTCAAATTGAAGTTAAATACACGGTTTTCGAGATACCAAAGCAAAAATGTCCAGAAATTACACGGAGAGTTACTCATGCCAGATAAACCGGTTACACAAATTTTGAGGCGCAACAGAAAACATTTGAGGGTGGCGGTATGAGATAAACCAGCCTTGAGTGAAATTCGGATAACCGTGAAAAAATAGATTAATACTTGTTATTTGTAAATCGGACTTAATAGGATAACTCTTGAAATAATCGTGGACACAATGAAGAATAACCGGAAGAAAAAGAAAAATGGTCCAATACGATCTCCCAAATAACTCAAATTGAAGTATAACATACACTGATACACGGTTTTAGGGATTACTGAGTCCCGGAGCAAAATGTTCAGAAATCGCACCGAGGGTTACTCATGTCAGATAAATCGGTCACACAAATTTTGAGGAGCACCAGAGAAAATTTGAGGGTGCCGGTATGCGATAAACCAGTCTTGTGTGAAATTTGGATAATCATGAAAAAATGGGTTAATACTTAATATTTGTGGCTCAAACTTAATAAGGTAACTCCTGAAATAATCCCGGACACGTGGAAGAATAACCGGGATAAAAATAATCATGGTCCGATACGACCTCCCGAACAGATCAAATTGAAACATACACGGTTTTCGGGATTACTGGGTCCCGGAGAAAAAATGTACAGAAATCATACAGAGGGTTTCTCACTCCAGATAAACTGACCACACAAATTTTGAGGCGCAACAGAAAACATTTGAAGGTGCCGATATGAGAATAACCGGGAGAAAAATAAACATGGTCCTTGGACCTCCCGAACAGGTCAAATTGAATTGTAACATACACGGTTTTCGGGATTACTGGTTCCCAGGGCAAAAATGTACAGAAGTCATACAGAGGATTAATCCATCAGGAACGCGTTTTTCAATACGAAAATCCGTCACGAACGCGTTTTTCGAGACAAATCGTAGTGATGCATGTTCCCGACGGAAAATCTGTTAGGAAATCGCTTTCCTGACGGAAAAGGCTGTTTGTGACGGATTTGGGCATCAGTTTTCCCTGTAGTGATTACTCATTTTTTAGGCGCAACAAAAAACATTTGAGAGTGTCGGTATGAGATAAATCAACCATGTGTGAAATTCGGATAATCGTGAAAAAATGGATTAATACTTGGTATTTTGGACTCAAACTTAATAGGATTGCTCCTGATGTAATCGCGGACATGGGGAAGAAAAACCGGAAGAAAAAAAACATGGTCCGATATGACCTCCCCGAACAGCTCAAAATGAAGTGTAACATACACGATTTTGGGGATTATTGGATCCCGGAACAAAAATGTCAAAAAATCGCATCGAGGGAAACTCATGTCAGATAAATAGGTCACACAAATTTTGATGAGTACCAGAGAACATTTGAGGGTGTCGGTATGCGATAAACCAACCTTGAGTGATATTAGGATCATCGTGAAAAAATGGATTAATACATGATATTTAGGAATCAAATTTAATAGGGTACTGCTAAAGTAATCGCGGACACGGGGAAGTAAAATCAGAAGAAAAAGAAACATGATCCGATATGACCTCCCGAACAGCTCAAATTGAAGTGTAACATACACGGTTTTAGGGATTACTGGGTCCTCGAGCAAAAATGTCCAGAAATCGCACCGAGGGTTACTCATGTCAGATAAATTGGTCACAGAATATTTGAGGGTGCCGATATGCGATAAACCAGTCTTGTGTGAAATTCGGATAATCATGAAAAAATGGGTTAATACTTACTATTTGGGGCTCAAACTTAATTAGATAAGTACCGAAGTAATCTCGGACACGTGGAAGAATAACCAAGAGAAAAAGAAACATGGTCTGATACAACCTCCCGAACAGGTCAAATTGAATTGTAACATACACGGTTTTCGGAATTTCTCGGGGCAAAAATGTACAGAAATCATACAAAGGGTTACTCACGCCTCAAGCGCCTCTGCATCCAAGCACAATCCATTAGAAATACACAACAATACATTTTCCAATATTAATCGACTATTAAACGGTTTACCACCTTCCAAATCATCATCTTCAGACTCCGACGCTTCCCCGTCCTTGTCAGCAACAACATTGGACTCACTTTCATCACTCTCTTCAATTTCTGAAATGTCCTCACTTGCTTCACTTTCATCCAACTCCTCCACAGGCTCGGGAATCAACTTACCTCCCTTCTTTGGCTGCTTCTTTTTACCAGTCTTCACCGACTGCTTTCCCTTTACATTATTGTCAACTACGGCAACATGCATGCATAAAACAACATTTAATTAACCCAATATGGCCTTTTTTTTTTTTACCAACATTTACTAACCAAATGTGATCTTACAATTTCTTAATAAACAAAACTTTCTACCATAAAATCGACATGTTCAACACCTTACCTTCCATATTTTTCTTCGGGGTTGTTCTCTTAGCCATTCGCTTTTTTTTCCTATCGTCTTTTGGAACGTCGGTCAAGAATGTTACCCCTCTTAAATTTTGGGTGAGCTGAAGAATCAAGACGAAGACGGAAGGTAGAAGATGAAGACCTTGAGGGAGTAGATTAACTGGGTTTTTAGAGTTTTCTAGAGAACTGTGAGGTAGAGAGAGGTGAGTAGTGTACACCGAGGTAGAATGTGTTTTGGAGTTTCAAAAACAGCGTCCATCTAACATTGGATTTCCCCCTTTTTTTCTTATTTTATTGTCTAGCCACCTAAACACTGGATTTCCCCCTATCTTTTTATTATTTTATTGTCCATTGTCAAATCACTTTTAGTAATATATTAATACGCACCACGGGCTCACTTGTACCCATATTAGCTCATACTAGTTTTTGTACCCGTGAAAAATCACGAATGTGTTTGAGTTATTTGTGTAAGTCCGTGAAAGAGTGAGACAATCTAGTACAATTTACAAAATTTGCAAATTAATATGACAAGGGTTAGAATATATAGTGTAATAGTGTCATCACTTATCATAAATTCATACTACCATTTGATATTGCACATACGCCATAATAATAATAATAATAAAAAAGGAAAACCAGACAGAAATGAAAGAGTATACAAACCAAAAGAAAAGTGTAAAGAAGATCTGTAACCATTATTTTCCAATTTCATGCAATGCTATTGATATGTGAGTATGTCACCCTCCTGCAACTTGAATACATCCACAAAATGAATAACTAAATAAGATTCTAACAGCTAATTCAAGACAAAATAGGATAAAAACAGAAATAATTCATTTAATTATATATCTATATTTTACCTACCAACTTTTTGAATAAAAAATGAAAATTAGAAGTGTTATGATAGTTATATAAGAGAGTATTTTTGTAATCAATTCTCGCATTGATTTCAACCCCTTATTTGAGGGAAAAAGTAAAATTTTGTGAATGAAAGGGAAGATAAAAAGTTACTATTATAATAACATAAATTAAAGTAGAATAATGGTGAGCGGAAATAAAAAGCTCATCCCATTAAATAAAAGAATTATAGGTTAAATAAATAGGGTAGATTGATAACCAAAGTTATGAAAAAAAAATAAAAAGTTTGAATTAACTTTGAGTATAAATGTATAACAAATTCTTGTACAAATTACGATATATAGTACAAAACAATTACGTATTTTAAAAAATAATATAATAGTTTGAATTACAAAGACATATTTTTTTTTGTCAATTACGAAAACAAATATGAGACTATGAAATAAATTGTCGTTATTTGAGCAAAATTGTTATCCAAAATTTGTTCTGGAAACTTTCCAACCCATTGAAATTTGACAAAAAAATATGTGTTCTTTATTTGAGTCTATCTACTAATAAAACAATACATCCATAACTAATCAGTTTTTACCTTACGTTTTCTACATTTAATTTTACCCCAGTTTTGTGCCTTTTGTATTTCTTCCCTCTTGAAATTACTCACGTGATATTTTGCTTATCTGCATTCACATATATTTCATGATAATTTTAAGTTTATATAATAAAAATAAATTATTTTAACCAAAAGATAAAACATTAACATGGCAAAAACTTGACAAATAACGAATCATAACATTGTCACATGTAAATCATTTAAAAACCAAATGAAAAACATGAACTCAAATATAAAGCAAACAATTCATAAAACCAACAACATAACAAATTAAAATATACTTTATAAGACTAAACAACAACAACAACAACAACATACAAATATATGTACTCACCAAAATCATATAAATAAATTAAACCATAAAATATATAGCCCACAAGTTATAAACCCATGGGCAAATGGAAAATGGGTATTAAATAAATAAATGAAGTGAATATAAACTATATATTATAGGTATTATTATAGCTTTTATAGCCATTATACAACCATAAATTCCAATATTTAAATTTTATTTTAAATTTATTGTGGTATTGTTGAATGCGATAATTGAATGCCGAGGAACTCAAGAGGTGAATTAAATAAGAAATATTGTTAATGAAAATGGTGGGAGTTAAGTCATATGAAGAGTTTTAACAATTTATTAACATATTTTATTATAAAAAATAATTAAATAGGAAAAAAATATTAATTAATTTGGTGGGTGTTAAGTATTATGAAGAGTTTTAATCAACTTATTAATATGTTTTATTATAAAAATGAATTAAATAGGAAAAAATATTTAATAAAAATGATGGGTATTAAATAATATAAAGGGTTTTAATTAATTTATTAACCTTTTTTATTACAAAAATTTTAATTAAAATGTCAATTTTAATTATAAATTATGAAACTTTGATGTAAATTTGTAAGGGTTACATAAATTTTGAAAAAGAATATATTTAAATTAATGTCATGTAATAATAAATTGATAATTCATGTCACATTAAAATTTGTCATGTCATGTGTAGTAAGTGATGTGGCTTTTTGTTAATGCTAAGTGGCAATTAGCGATGTGTACGTGGCATTTTAAGTTTTCTTTTTAATAAGGTTGTATAGATGTAAATTTGTATGGGTTACATAAATTTTGAAAAACAATATATTTAAATTAATGTCATGTAATAATAAGTTGATAATTCATGTCACATTAAAATTTGTCATGTCATGTATAGTAAGTGTCGTGGCTTTTTGTTAATGCTAGGTGACATTTAGTAATGTGTACGTGGCATTTTAAATTTGCCTTTTAATAAGGTTGTATAGATTCATGTATTTTCAGTTTGGTTAGGTTGAATACAAGCACTCACGTTAAGTTGATATTATATAACATACCTGCGAATTAATGACGGTTTAAAATTTAAGTCAATTCTTGGAACTGTGTAATATTTGAATCATCTCTGAATAAGTCCCTTGCTCAACTCAGTATTATTAGTGTGGTTTTTTATGACCATCTCCGGTCCATTTTGGTGTTTCATCATTTGTTTCATTCCCTTATTTACGTTTTATCCTCTTTCCGACTAACTTGAAAATACGTTACGAACTTAACACAAAATTAACTAATTTTAAATGTCATTTGTAAAATCGCGTTAATAAGAATACACACAACATGAAAATTTTGGGTAGTACTTTGATTGAGTATATGCATCTTAAATAATTTTGTAGTAAATCTCACCAGTTTTATTCAACTTCTTTTACAGGATCTAGAGCGACAACATACTACCACTACACCCTCAAATTCTTTCTCAATCTGTCTGTTTATCTTATTTTATTCTCCGTTGATAGCTATTTGTTTTTAAATTCTTATAACTTCATAGGTTGCTACTTTGTTTTTCCTATTTACAGGTACCAAATATTAGGAGCCCCGCATTTTTCCAAGCCTTCACTTCTAATCTAACTTTAAAAGGTAAATGTTTCACCCTAATTTCTTCCAAGCAATTTAACTAAACAATTTTGCATAGACTAATATACAGTAACTAAATTAAACAAAATAATTACATATTTCTATAATGTGGGTAATGTTCACCCACGAAATAGCGAAATGGAGAAACATATGAATGTCCACCCACTAAATTTTGGGAATCCACAACGTCACATCCAACTTCCAAGTACTCATTATATGAGTGGTTTTTAAAGCTAAAGGCTTTACAAGTATTTTTCACCATCGACGAAAGCTTCGTCTTGGTGAGATATCCCGAAAATGGCATGGGACTGGTGCCTTATATGTTTGCCACGTGACATGTGCTTATTTAAATGCCACATGTCATTTACTGCAAATCTGAGACGTAATTCTAAAAATAAAAAAAAAATGACTTCCAAGATTTCGTTATATTAATCATCGTATACCAAGTTAATCAATTATAGAAAATACATATACAAAACCTAGAAATGTGACAATTAAGTAAAATCATGATTATTGTTATTGATTCTTTCGCGGATAACTTAGAGAAAGAATTAACATGATTATGATTATAACAATGATTATAGGAGAATGTTATCATCATTAAAAGAGGAAAATTAATATTGCCATAACCGTGTTATCATTATAGGAGAATCTATCATGATTATAGGAGGAAGTTATTATCACATTATCATAGAATCAATAATATCACGTCTCACTTTTTAAACTTAAATCCCATGGCAACAAGATCATGTCTGAGTGCCTGACTATTCAATCGCATTATCCTTTCCTCATTTGAGATTCTTAAATCAAGCATTATCTTATCTAATTAAGGTTAGTAAATAATACTATTAAATTGTTTACGCGGTTATGCCTAATATGAATTTAGCCGTAATTGACGCAAATGAAAATAAAACCGTTGTTATCTTGATTCATGATTTAAGCCGTAATTGACAATAACAAATGTAGGGGAATATAACTATAATTTTGGAAACAAATATTATGTATTATCTTCTCCCTTCTTTTACACCTTCTCCCCGCCTCAACTATACTTGACAAGAGAGTCCTAGCAGATAACTCGAGGTAAAGTTTTCTTTCTTGGTTTATCAAGCCGGAGAATTATCTTATTTTGTAGTCTCTATTTTACTTACTTTTTTCCTTTTATTTTGCGTAACCCATTTGATAATATTTAGTGGCTACCAAAGTTACAAATCTCAAGGGTGAGGAGGAGTTCGCTATACTGAATTAAAATGATCGAGAAAGATGGTTAAATTATTTAAGACCGTTGCAAAGTAGGGTATCATCTGTATCGATTACTCCTATATTTAATTTACACCAACGTTTGGTCTCTATGCAATTTACTTAATATACTACAATAATACTAACCGTTTATATTCCTTGCAATTTACTTAATATACTACAATAATACTAACCGTTTATATTCCTTACTTTTTTATTGTTTGTGATGAATAAGTTACAAAGTACTTTGTACTTTTCTATTCATCACTACTGAGTACTTACAATTCTTTGCTTCAATTTCTACGTTAGTAGATAAAAAGAAAGAGACCCTGTAAAGTAGATGATTTATTTATAGGATTATCTACATTTCTTAGCCGATAAAATTGACAATTTTTTGATGTTTTTGGTTAAACTTCTGGGTGAATGGCTGAATGCTATGTTGTAGAGTATTATACGGTATAAGAGATTAAGAGCGATTTAGTGTGTTTCTGTAACACCCTGATTATCCGGCCAAGATAATCGAAGCGTTACTATCCCGGTTTCCCGAGGTAGTGATTCCAAAACTTCAATTAAAAGAACATTTTATTAATAATATAAGTTTAATGATTACAATTAACAAAATAAAGAATTTAACAAAATCAAGAATATAACTCATCCACTATGACCTTTATCTCATAACTACAACTCGGCTCCAACTCATAGCGCGGCCTCAAGCCCCGTATGCAACATAACCTGAAATCAACCTGCTCCCCATATGATCGAAAATATTATATGGATCGACACAGGCCACCCCGGAAATAGGTGACAAATAACATAAGCCACAAACGGTCAGTTTCGATAATATAAACATATAAGACAAGACAACGAAATGCGATTATGAAATATGACAACTCAATGCATGAGACACAATTACAAATTCCACCACACCAGTACCGAGACACACCCAGCCGTACCCACAACCCGGTTACGACACAGCAGCACTGTCCACCAAAACGGACCGCAGCCCGTAAGAAGGTACTCCGGACACACTGGTGGTACCGGGCCCGAGAGCGACTCGGTCCCCTGCCATACGACGTGACTCAACCTCACGTGCCCCTCCATAACTCAAGTCATTAATGCGCACATCCCTCTTGGAGTGGGAAGCTCCAAGAGGCGACTCAAGCGGAAGACGGTCTTCCAACCGCCTTCCGTCTCCAATACAATCACAACACCACCGCCACCAATCTCCAACAAGAACACAAAGCATATGAATGTAATTATAACACAATACCGATTATCATCCTTCATTCGACATATTACCAACATAACATGATTTGACCATGTACCAAGAGTCTAATTCTCGAGTCAACTCAACCAATAACATATGAGACGCAATCCCGACTCATACATAAACTCAACATCAACCTCCAATGCCATGTGAATGCAAGACTTACTCATATCATAACATATAATGATAAATGCAAACAAAGCCCATATACAATATCGAAACCGATTAGGATTAACCTACCTTTAAGCATTCTTCATAAGCTAGTCCAAAACAATAAGAATCCATCTCAAAAAACCGTCTCATCCTACAATAATCATATAATAACTATCACAAATCATCCTACACTATAATACAACACAAAACCTCTTATTATTACCCATTAATTACCCATATACTAACAATAATTACAAATTAAACAACCCAATTGAAAACCCCAAAAAATTAGGGTTCATAAGACTAGAAAGAGGATAGATCTCAACTTACAAGTTGGATGGAAAGGATGGCAAGGGGAACAATCCCTTAGACTAAGCTTGAATCTCATGTAAGAGTGTTTATGAGGGTTTTAGAGGGAAGGGAGAGAGTTTAGAGAAAAAAGGAGAAGATGAGAAAATGAATTAGGGTTAGGGGATGAAACACGATTTATGCGCACTGACAGTGTCACTCGGTCGAGAGCGGTTCACTCGGCCGAGTGCCACCTACTCGATCGAGTGAACTTTTCACTCAGCAGAGTCAATTCCATTCGGTCGAGTAGACCATCTACTCGGCCGAGTGCACTACTAGCTTACTCGGTCCACTTCCACACTTCACTAGGCCTAGTCTAAGCTCCACTTAGCCTATTGTAAGTAAGGTCAAATCTTATTCTCAAATGACTTTCACGCATCCCAAGACTTTACGTACGGATCCCAAAATATCAGGGTATTAGAGTTTCAGCTTTCTATGGCAATATTTGTCAAGTACGGTGTATTGTTTAGTTTAACTTTTTTTTTTTCTTAACTATTTTTATGTCAAACTAATTAATACTCTATAGTTCATCTTACGACTCGATTTTTGCAGAGATCTAAATTTCGCATAGATAAATTACGTGATTTTCATATGACTTATGAGTTTGCTTATAGTTAATCTTTCATTTCTTTGTGCACGACATTCTTTCTTCAATTTGAGTATTTGTCTATGTTTTGGTGGTGTAGTTTAATTCCATGAAATCCTTTTGATTTATATGGATTTGTTATGGTGAAATAGTACATTTAAGTTTATAAGTGGTTACTAATTACTTTTATTTTATTACTCTCTCTATTCTGGTGAATAATTTACACTTTATTTTATGAGGGGAAAATAAAATAAGTGTAAATTATTGACTGAGACTAAAGAAATAGTAGTTTTCTAATTTTCTTTTTATTACATTGATTGTAGATTGTTCAAAATGGCATCAAACTATCATATTTATCAACCATCCAAACTACCTTTGTAGTTTTAGTTCAGTCCCTTTGCTGCCCATTTCACGAAACAAAATGGTATATAGTGGGTTTGATCGTAAATCTACACACATTTGTCTAGAATTTTAATCTACTTCATTTATCTCAATTTTTTTTTTCAATTAAATTTTTGCGGTATTTTAATCATGTAAACAAATAAAATAAATGGGAAAGGAGTAATATTTACCCACTTCCATCATGTAATTGAGTGCATATATAATTGTACTCTTTAGCCTTTGCCTAAGTAATAGTTATTGTGTAAGTTTGGTAAGACGGCTTTTTTTTTTTTTTAAGCTCACATTTATTGATAGTAACAAATGAGTTTGTTTTATACAAAAAGGATACTTTCACGGTGTAAGATCGACTTTTTCTACAATTCATGTTGCCTAAGAATTCTGAAATTTTACACTCACATAAATTTACATGGACGGTAGGGTGGTTGGGTGGTGGTTGTGAGAGAGAATCAGGTGCATGGACGCATGGTGGTACTGTAACACCCCCACACACTAAGGTGCCTTACCAAGGCCACCCTAGCATATGAAGATGCTACCATCTCGGTTGCCCGAGGTACAGTATATCAAAAGAGACCATAAAGAAACAACATTTAAAGTGTAATTGTTAAAGTCATACAACTGAACTCCAAAACTAAAGTATTACAACTATCCCAGAAACAACTACCAAAACTGTATCATAAAAATATAACAAGAGATCAACGGAAGACTAGCTATCAAAACTAATAAGTGATGACTCCATCCCGTCGAGCCCCGCGAGCTATCCTAAAGCATACCTGTTAATCAACTGCTCACCATCCCCGAATGGATCATCACAGTTTACAAACAATTAAACGGGGTCAATTACTGAATACTTAGATAAGACAATACGACACAATATCACATTTCTCAAAACTCCACAATTCTCCAATCACATGACTACACATCAAGTGTATAGCCTTGCCAGATTACCCATCGCAACAGGTAATCCACAGCGCCAGTGGGGACCGCAGCCTTACCACCTAATCCCTGCTCGACACCATAGAGAGAATAACCCAATGATCATTAATGTGCACACCCCCTTGTGACGGGAACCACAAGGGGCGAATAAGAGCGTGAAGCCATTCCCGCAAATGACTCCACTCAGCCGAGGGCGCACCTCGTAAACCATATACAAACAATAACAACAACCACAAATTGATAAACATGCCAATACTAGGAAATACAATCATAATCACAATCATACTCATATCATCACAATATCTTAACCAATTAAAAAATAACTGAGTAGGGAAACCCTACCTGAGACAGAATCACAACACTAGCGCAGGAAAGGTCAGAAAGCTTCTTCTACGAAGTCACCTCCTATACAAAATCATACAATTACCATCTATGCCACAAATAAACTCCCAAAAAATCTCAATCTACCCCAATTAGGGTTTAAACAAAACTAACGAATCAACATAAAAACAACATAGGAAACTTACCCACGAGACGACGAACATGGTGATATGAAAAGCTCCAAAAACTATCAACAAGAGTCCTTGATTTGATAGTAAAGAGAAAGGAGTAGATCTTACGTTCTTTGAGTTTTGTGTGAAAAGTTTATAAAATTAAGATAAATGAAAGAAACCGTCGTTATATAAAAGCCTCCCATTTTCTTTAAAATCAAACCGGACGAAAACCTGTATAAACACTCGATCGAGTGACTAACGTACTTGATCGAGTACCGCCTACTCGATCGAGTTTCCCCAACTCGGTCGAGTATATAAGGAACAACACTCATCCAGATTCTGATTATAACTTACTTGATAGAGTACCCAAATACTAAATTACCTGAGGTATTACAGGTGCGAGGTGGATTAGTGATTATTGGTGCGAGAGAGTGATTGTGGTCCGTCGTGGCGCGACGAGCTATGATTGGCTGGCAAGAGTAAAATCCGATGGGTGGTGGAATGGTTGGTAGGAGAGTTGGGTGATTGTCGACTAGGGGGGTGGTGGGGATTGTATGTTGATAAATGATAGATGGGGTGTTACTTGGATTTTGTTTTGAGTGAGGAAGATAAATATTTTGTTAATACTAATATTGTAAAAGTGGTATGTGAATGCGTGAAATTTGTATCTCGGCCTCCAATAAATTCTCTATTAATGTTGCTAAATTTGATATTTCATCTGCCATTGAACTTTATCCACCAACTATAATATAAATTGATTGAATAGTTCTGAATTTTGGTTAAAGAATTAGGATTATAATGGTTAATTCGATATTTTGAGGAGAAAGTGGATTGTGTAATTAAATAGTAGAGGGAGAAGTTGATTAGAGTAGTTTTGTTTTTGGTGAAAATTTGAAAAGCAGATATGCCTAAGGTGGCCTTGGTAAGGCACCTTGGCGTATGAGGGTGTTACAGTCCATGAATGTGTAAAACTCGTACATGAATGAGCACGACTCTAATTTTATATCCACTTTTCAGATTTCACCTCCACTAAGTTAAAAAACCGAGGAAGAAAAATGCGAGTACTTCGAATAAAATTAGCAACATAAACTTATCAAAAGTGTATGGGTAGACAAAGTAAAAATTTCCAAAATTTAGTAATTTACTAAATCCAAAAAATACGTAAATTTTACTTTAAATAATACTTTCCATTGCTACCCGTGCAGTGTACGGGTCCGAAAACTAGTATTATATTAAAGCTGGCGCCATCGGCCTAATATAATGGCATGTGTCTTAGCCTAATATGATGACACGTGTTATTTACTAAAATTCTGAGATATAATGAAAAAAGAATAAAAAAAGTCAAGTACATGTTTTGGTATATATTAAATATGGAAAAGATATATTCCAAGACCTAAAAATTAGGCAATCCTATCATATATTATGGGAATAATATAGTTAATTTTTTTTAATTGTGGAATGAGTATGCAGGATTACTACCACCAATCCAGGAGAAATGCTTTGTATTGAAATTTTATTTAATATTATTAGTTAATTACTTAGCTTAAAGAATCATTTAAAAAAATTCATTGTTGACTTCGTCTAATTAAGATAGTAAATAAATATGTTTACCTAAATTAATCTTAAGTTACCCGAAAATCTAGCCCGTATTTAAGGAATACTACATTCATTTTTGAGTGAGATTATTATATAATATCTTTGCCTAAATTAACATGACTGAGTATAGGAATATTTTGCGGAATGGTTTTAGGAGGAATTTAGCATGGTTATAAGTTTATAACATACGATTCTATCCTAATTTAAAATGTCAATCAACCAATCAAGTTTAAATGTAAATGTAAAATTTATTAACTTCCATATCCATAATTATAATTATAATTATAATTATAATTATCGCATAATAAACACCAGTTACTTTATATGCTCCACAAAATTTGCAACAAAAACGGAAATGATCTTATATGATCAAACAGAAATTTTGTTTGTATTATACTTCTCTCGTTTAACTTCTCATTATTTTTTCAACACTTCTCAAAATAAAAACAGTAAAACTTTTTTAAGACGGGACGGAATATCAATCTTAAGATAAAATCGGGTCAAATATACAACCACTTGCATACATTGGACAAAAAATTATTATTTTTCTTATGAACGGATTTTCTAACATGTTCCCTAGGGCACATGTTAATAATCTAATTAGGGAAATATTGTTGAGAATATATCATGATAAAGAGTTGAAACTCATAATTACCATAATTAGTGATATAATCTTGAAAATATTTCCCTAATTGGCTTATTATCATGTACCCTAAGGGCACATGTTAGAAAAACCCTTTTACGAATTATGTTTTTTTGTCTCATCTATAATACCCGACCTGTCTTAATATTAAGACAGATAATGCCGTCTTAGTAAGAATTTGTGAAATAAAAAAATCGGTCACCGAAAAATATAAAAGTGAGAGTATTTATGAAGTTAGTATCTCTTAAAAAGTAATCATAACTAAAACGAAGAGAGTATTTATGAAGGTGATTAATATTGACACGTTAATTGTGAACGTTGGACTACATACATTCGATCATAATCAAACAAACTTCTATGTGTATCGTCTAACGAGTCATAGGATTTGTGTCCGTAATTGCCTTTATGAGGTGCTGCATAGCCTGTGGCCCGATCCAAAAATCCATTCGCAAAAAATGGTGTGAAGTAGGGATATATTAGAGAGCATTTTGAAGTGTCTTACATTCAAATGTATGATATTTTTTTTTGAAACATCGTTTTTTTTCAACAATATTGTATTTTGTTAATTTGATATCATTTTYAGTTGTTGTTTGACCTTAGTCAATGAATTGACCAAAGTTAAAATGATTAACTAACTTTGATCAATTCATTTGCAGTCATTTTTTATTTTATTAGGCAATATCGTCATAAATTAATATGGTTTGTAAAATAAACAATGTAACTTTGTTTAAGTGTAATACATTGTCGATAAAAAAATAAGTTGAAGAAACAAACTTGAAACATTTACCGTAAGATCTCCGGAAGTGACAAACGGTCCGGCACTTGAATCACTCACGTTCGAGTGATACGATTAGGCTAGAATATGAATTTGGTCACATATGAGTCGTTGGTCAAAATAAGGTCAATATACGGGCTAACTATTTCAAAGGTTAGGTAATAAAGTTGAAAATTAGCTCATGTTATTGACGATAAACTTAACATAACATTATGGGTCGTATAAGATTACATAAGCGTTAGGGGTCATTACGAGAAGGGTTAGGGGTCACGTAAGGGATGTGGCTGAGATGGTGGTTATGCTGAAGATACGGTGGGGGACGTAGGCGACGATGGAGACAAGAGTGGGTAGTAGGATATATAGTTAGAGGGCGTAGGTTATGAATTGGAAGGTGGTGGTTGAGATTTGAGAGAGACGTCGTGGTCCGAGATGTTGGGTGTAGGAACTACTGCATAGAGGGTTTAATTGGTCTCGAGGTAGTCGGTCAGTGATGGTGGACAATACTTCCACACAATAAGGCGATGGTGAGTGAGAGAGGAAATGAGAAAGAAGAAAGAGAATTGGGAGGGGAACAAACAAGAGGGGTAATATGATTCAAAGAACCGCGTAAATAAATAGGTTATGAAATTTACAACAATTTTATATTTACTTTTCTGATTTCACCTCTCATACGTTAAAAAGTCGAAGAAAAAAAAGTAGAGTAATTCGAATAAAATTAAGCAATATAAACTTATTCATGAGTAGACAAAGTAAAGTTTTCTATAATTTAGTAATTTACTAAATCCAAAAAATGTGTAAATTTTTATTTTTAATAATACTTTTCGTTACCACCCGTGCAATGCACGGGTTCAAAAACTAGTTAATGCTAATAATATCTGCCAAGTTCATCATTCGACTTTGGCAAGCGGGCTTAAAAGATACGAGGCTCCTCCTGTGAAGTTATAAGCTCTACTCGCAATTATCTTCTTAATAAGATCACTAACACCAAGGAAGTCCTCGTGTGTGCAAAGACTCAATATGGAATAAAAAAAACAAAGAAAATCATAGATAGTTAGAAGGATCTGACAATAGTATCAAGCTTTCCGCTAAATCCTAATCATGAGAACCCCGGACTATCAACATACCCTGTACGTTTTGAGTTGTGAAACTCAGATGATTAATACCAAGGTTACTTACTTTCCAAGTGGTTAGGTATGGTAGATGTCTAAGTCTAAATAAGGTGGCTGACAGGATTTCTTTATGAAATTCATTCTATGATATGAGGACAATTGTATGGTCCTTGAGTGGTGATGGAGGATTTTAACAATGTCCTTGTAATGTGTGAAATAATTGGATTTGAAGTTTCTAATGCTGAAATGAGGGGCTTCCAGGAATGTGTGGATTGATTTGAATTGATAGATATACTTGCCCAAGTTACATGTTTTACTTAGAATAACAAATATGATGTGAACCGATAGAGCAATTGTGAATGATGAATGGTTAATCAACTTTGGCATTAACTATATTCTATCCAAAAGATCTCTTTGATCATTGTCCCTCCACAAAAAGTACGCGGCCTATTTTGGAGAGGAAGAGAGGAAAACATGTGGGGTAAAGATCTTCGGTTCATGAATATATTTAAGGATGTATGGTAAAGTCATATAAAAGGGTATAAAATGTTTTAGGTGGTTGGTTGAAAAGACTTAAGCTTCGTAAAAGGCTCCTTAAAGATATAAATGGTTAGCTTTTGCCAACATTGAAACTTCAGTTGATTAGCTTAGCTAAGCTGCAGATACATGCTATTCAAATGAAGATGCACCTTGATCCATCTAATTTACTAGTTTAGCAGGAAGAGAAGGAAGAGAATATTGTTGCTGATTGATACAGATATTTAGAGCAAGCTAGGTGGAGTTTCTTGGCTTAGAAATCCAAAAAAAAAATCCAAATCAATAGTGTTAATGAAAGAAGAAGAATGCATAATAAGATCCTGTATAGCAAGGATTTGAATGGGAATAATTGTAATTGAACTATTACTCAGAACACTGAAGTGGCATTTGTAGAATACTATGAGAAATTATTCTGTATTAGCAAGGCAGTGGCCAAGGTTCATGCACCCATTGTCAAGAAGAGAAGGAAGAGTAGAGTGCTGAATGCATAGCAATGTCACAAGTTGATTACATAAGTTTCTGATAATGAGGTTAAGGAGGCCTTGTTTTCTAGTCCAGCTAACAAGGCTCCTTGTCCAAATGGATACTCCTCTCAATTTTTCAAAGGCTCATTTGATGCTGTTGGAGGGGACATTATTAGCGTTGTCAAGGAATCAGGTGAACTTTACCGATCTTACCCTCATTCCTAAGAAAATCGGGCGTGCCAAAGTAACTGCTTTTAGACTCATTACATGTTGCAATGTGATCTATAAAATCATTTCTAAGGTGTTGTATAACTGATTTATTAGTGACACCCAAAGTGCATTTATCAAAGGGAGATGTTGACAATATCTTTATTTGTCACGAGTTGGTAATTAAGGCTCTATAATAGAAAGGCCTGTTCTCCTAGACGTATAATGAAAGTTGACTTGAAGAAAGCATATGATTCTAGGGAGTGGGTTTTTAATGAACAAATGTTGTTGCAAGTTCTTGGTTTCTCAGACAGGTCCAGTAGATCATGAAATGTGTTTCTACTCCATGGTTCACTTTATCTCTGAATGGATCTAGCTTTCGTTATTTTCAAGAAAAGAGAAGGATAAGACAGGGAGACCCTATGTCCTTTCTACTGTTTACAATATGTATGGAGTACTTAAGTAGGGTAATGTTAGAAATGACTAGCTCTTTTAACTTCAATTATCACCAGTAGGGAAGATGAGATGTCATTAAATTATCATTGTGAAGGCTTTTGCAACATTTTATGCTGCATCTGGACTTGAAATGAATTGTGACAAGTCAGACATTTACTTCAATGGGATGAGGCCCAAGAATGTGTATTATGTGCTTAGAATATCTGGTTTTAAGGAAGGTGTCAATTTCTTTTCAGTGGTTAGGGGTTTTTATTTTTCCTATAAATGAGATTGTACTAGGCTTGTGGCGAAAGTGGTGGGAAGAATTAAAGGTTGGGGGGCTATGAAGCTAAGCTATGCAGGCAGACTTGTTGTAACTATTGTTATAGATAGGATTAAGACTATATGTCGTAATTATTTATGGTCAGGATCTAAATAGTTTCTTGGGACCCCATCTATTGCATATGATAAAATCTGCACTGAGAAAAAATGTGGAGGCCTTGACATTATTAATTGCCGTTGTAGAGAATGGAATGTAGTAATGATTGGGAAATATGTATGGTGCTTAGCTACAAAGACTCATCTGTGGACCACGTGCGCATATCATATTTATATAAAGGGGGGAGATTGGTTTGAGTATAAGCCATCAACTAATGCAAGTTGGAGTTGGACTTGGAGAAAGATATGCCAAGTCTCTGGGTATCACAATGGTGTGGTGTTTGGAATGGAAATCAAGGGGTGTATAACGTTTCAAGTGGGTATAAGTGGTTGTAAGGGATCCAGCAAAAGGTTCTATGTATCCTCTCATTTGTAATAGTACTATCATATATGTTGTTAGACCTGAGTTTCAAGATAGAGATTCATTAATCAGACAATGGAATGTGTGACCTCCCTAGTTATACTATTGCTTTAAATGGAGATTCATCTAAATTCGCAAAAGCTAAGAGCTTCTTTTTCGTTCATGCCTAATGAATAATAAAAAGTAGACAGTCAAATTGGTAAAAGCTAATTTTAATTGATATCAATTAAGAATAATGTATATTATGAAAACTGAATTATTATTTAACTACGATGTAGACGGTGTCATATAAAGGAAAAGAAATAATTGAAGATAAAGATGAAGATGACCTAGCAGAGAAGGACATGAACGACATCATCTTTCAACTGAGAAGAGCGTCACTGAAACCGTCCAAAAAAGGAGGATGTGGAGAAATCCATTTCCTGAAGGATAAAAATTTGGCAGTGAGAAAAAGTAAGTCGAGACCACAATAATCAATATAAGGTAAGACATTCTTGCAATGGTATCATATCATATAATATGTTATATTAAAGTTGAAGCCATCTGCCATGTGTCATCGGCATATGACTTCAGCCACGTGTCAAATTCACCTAAATTTCAGTCCTATATCAACCTACATAATTATTATCATAAAAATGGCAATAAGGTAATTAAATAGATTCTCTACATAATCTGCCTAATCATATGATCATATCATATATTATATTAAAGCTGAAGTCATTTGCCACGTGTCGTCGGCAGATGACTTCAGCCACGTGTCAAATTCACCTAAATTTCAGGCCTCTATCAACCTACGTAATTATTATCATAAAAATGGCAATAAGGTAATTAAATAGATTCTCTACATAATTTGCCTAATCATATCATATATTATATTAAAGTTGAAGCCATTTGCCACGTGTCATCGGTAGATGACTTTAGCCACGTGTCATCGGCAGATGACTTTAGGCACGTGTCAAATTCACCTAAATTTCAGCCCTCTATCAACCTACGTAATTATTATCATAAAAATGACAATAAGGTAATTAAATAGATTCTCTACATAATCTGCCTAATTAAGTACATTCACGTGTGCACAAAATAAGGAAATGATATTCTTTTGACAATATTTTTCTTATTTATAATTATTACTTGATGTATATAATCATATATTATATTAAAGCTGAAGCCATTTGCCACGTGTCGTCGGCAGATGACTTCAGGCACGTGTCAAATTCACCTAAATTTCAGGCCTCTATCAACCTAATTTGCCTAATCATATCATATATCATATATTATATTAAAGTTGAAGCCATTTGCCACGTGTCATCAATTTGTTTATTGCTCATTATGGCTCATTATTTGTCATCTTATCTTATGAAAATAATACTATAATACAATTTAATCCCTTCATTGATATACTTTTTTCATTCTTGCTTTAAACCATTTTCATATATTCTTATTCTATCTAATGTATTTTAATATACAACTAATTTCTCATTCTTTTTTCTCTCTTTTGAAGATTACCGTGTCTGGAATAAACTTAAATGAACGTTTACATTAACGAAGAGACGGTAACTGGCTGGAAATTTGATCAATTTTAAAGGTAAATGATCGGCCTACTATCATTATCAGTTATATTTGATGGAAAATATCGGAAAATTGTATATTTACGAGATAGTTATTTTGTTCTAAAACAAATTTTTTCTATATAGCCATCCTCTTGGAGGAGGAAGAGGAGATCAGGTGACGGTTGCAGTTCGTGAATTTGACTTGACAATGTGGGTTTCATTTTTATTTTGTATTATTTTGTGTTATTCTTACTAGGTGGGGTGGAGGTCACGTTTTCAGATGGATACTTATTATTCGTTCGTAACTTTAATTTGAATATTTTATTGTTGTTTATAGAACTATGAAAGAGTATGATTTATGGAACTTTTTAATTAGTTAGTGGTCTTTTTTGGGACTACTACTTACACGTTGGTCTTTCGTTAACCTATAAATCCAACATTTCAAGTTTTATTAAGTATGTGCAATCTTCAAAACTGTGGTGCAACCAAGTAGCCATATATTTTTGTCATTTATATGTTTTTCTTATCAATTTGTGACTTATGAATATGATATTTTCCAACAAATTATTTATTTTGTATTTTTTAATAAAGTTTTGAATACCATATAAACTATAAATTACTTTAAAGCTTCCCATACGTTTTCAATATGTTCGCTTGACTTTGCATTGAAACATGGTAAATAAAAGGTAAAAGTTGGTTTCTTGAATTTGGGTAGCATGGGTGATGGTGTTGTGTTGGAGGGGTGGATAATGGTAGTGTCAACGGCACAAATAGGATTATATATCCAGTTGTATATAAGCATTGTACAACCAAGGTATACGAATCCGAGCTTATATGTATTTTTTTTTTAGCTAATGCAAAGTTCATATTTTTAATGTGTAAATGGATGAGATCAGATACTTTCTAATAAAACTCATATTCTTTAACATAAAGCTCGGATACTTTATTACAAAGCTCAGATTCTACACCGTATAACTGGTACAACTGGTTGTATAGTCCATGAATTGTGTCAACGGTGAGTATTGTGACGGGGTGGGGCATTTGTTTTAGGAAACGTTTTGGGGGGAATATTGAAAAAAATTTGTGAGAATGAGAGCTATTTCAAACATGAAATGTAAGCATTAAGGCTTAATTTCAACTAAAGAAGATATCACTTCAACTACTATCTACCTCAATATTGAACCCAAAAATTGGTTTTACCAATGTCTACTAAGTATCAAATTGTACTAAGACTGAACTAATTTTTTCAAAAATAATTCTAAAGCTTATACGTAAAAAAAATGGTGTACATCTCATTTGGTATGAGGCAAACTAAGGCTTTGTTTGACAAGACATTTCAGGTATCTCATTTGGTCAAAGTAACTTATTTAACCAAAATTTTAGGGCTGTTATTTTCTTGTAAGCGTTTGACAAGTAGCTAATTTAATCAAATAAGCTACTTGAAATGAAATGTTACCTAGAGTAACATTTGAGATTTCAGGTACCTGATTTGATATGTTTTTCCCTTTTTACTCCTTAAATCTATACTATTAAGGGGGTGTTTGGCCTTGCTTCTATAAAAGAGTTTTTTCTTTTTCAAAAGGACTTTTTCATAAACTACTTTTATAGAAAATTGTAAGTGTTTGGCCAAATTTTTAAAAAAGTTGGTTTTTCGTTGTTTGATACGTTTGACCAATTACTGAAGAATTTTTGTTTTGCTTTTTAAGAATATCACATATATCCCAAATATTATCATTTTAATGAAATTTATAGTGACGTAATTGGAAATATTATGAATAGTTACTCAAATATTATTTTGGGCATGTAATAGAATCTTACGAATACAAAAAAAGTTAGAAGTAGAAGTAGAAACACCAATTTGCTACTTCTAATTCCAGTGGCTTAAAATGTAGTTTATGACTTTTTAAAAATAGTTTTAAACTACCAAAAAAATAGTATTTGGCCTAATTTCTACTTTTTCATTTACAAAAGCAATTCTAAAGCTTGGTCAAACAACACCTAAATAATTATCATATCCTTTTACGTCATTTCATCAAAATCAGTTACCTTTTCAGTTAGTTTGCCAAACATTTTTTTAATATAATCAGCTATCTTTTTAGTTCCTAACTTTCAGCTACCTTTTCAGGTTTTTGTTAGCTTTTCAGTTTTCAGCTACCTTTTCAGGTTTCAGTTAGTTTTACCAAACTGAGCCTAACACAATATCACTGATATATTTTCTAAAGACAGTGATCAAAAGTATTTATTTTACAATTTTATTATGGAAGATCGTCTCACATGGATTTGTTATATGTAGTTTGCATTTTTATCCGCGTTAAGATTAAAAGAGTCAAATAATACTTCATTTGGTTAGTTAGAATAAGGTTTTTGCAATTTTCTAAGCATTTAATTTTTGTCTTATTTATCTTATTTCACCCGTCATACGTTTACAAATTATAATAGGTATCCTCAAATATAGTCTTTGACTAACTTATTGAGAAATCAACTACTGTCCAATTTAAAAATGGTAGCAGACCTCATAAAATAGGTGCATATAGTATAAATAGGTGTAAAAATAAAAATAGTTACAATCTATAATAAAAGGGGGTACCGTTGCTATAAAAAAATGTATTTCGTCCCAAATAATAGTTATTTCAAGCCATAATCAATACTCCCTCCTATCCTATTTGTTGTTCACATTTCTTTTTTTGCATAAGAAATAAGGGAAACAATTTGGACCACACAATACATATGACCCCATATCAAATTGATTTTTGACCAAACAAAGTTGTCCAAAAAAGAAAAGAGAGAACAAAACCTTAATTGAATGGAAAAGGAAAGGGGGCAACTAATAGAATAGGAGGGAGTAATAAAAGGGTCACAAAGGGCTTAGAGCATCCACATCAATGGGGCACCCCATATTACCTCTCTCTTTTTTTCATTCGTCCACCTCATTTTTCACTAACTTTTTCATTTACCCTCCCCATTTCACATATATGTCTCTACATCAATGGGGCACCCCAATAGCTCCCTTCCCATGGCCCACCACACAATATTTCTCATCTAATATTAATTTATTATTTTCTATCCGATCTCCTATATATAAAAGCTGAGTTTTTTAAACTATTCTGATTGACCCCTTAAAATTAGGAAGCCAAAGGAATTATTTATCCCCCTACCCCACCACTAAAAAACTCTATCAATTTCTTATTTGATTTTAGTAAGTTTACAATATACAATCTCTTTTATATGACCTTAAACTTTACATTATATATATTTTATATAGCCAATTT
>VHZZ01000006.1:840373-850811 GCA_009801015.1 Silene noctiflora
CACTAAGTCACTAACATGAATTGATGTAAAATGATGTACAATATATAAAAAGAAATGTCTTAAAAACATAACTTTAAATGACACCCGTGATTTTTCACAGGTCACAAAACTAGTTTACTTTTAAAATGGTAAGTAAAATTTAATGATTGTGTTTAATGCTACAAAATAGTTTAATTTTTCCCGAGAAAATCACGGGACCTGATCATATATTTTGGGTTATAGCTAAAGAAATGAGAAAAGTTGGTAGTGTTTGTCCAAATAGTAAACTCAAGGAATATTTAAGCAAGTCACTTGTATAATGTGGTGGTTGATTTCTACTATCTCGGGCAGTTTACCTTGCACCTAAAGTCCTTTCCGGCTGCGCCTCCCGCATTATTCGATGGATTACTAAGTTTCATTATACTCTCTATTCCGTCATTTGTTCTCCTATTTTATTTTAAGGTGTTTCGGTGTAAGAATAATATATTTTCCATATATTATTTGATACGATTTGGTAGTATGCAATCTCATTGTTATGGCAATATTGTATATACTTATCTTCTAGTATAAGGAACGTAGCTAGGGTTTAAGTCGAAGGTTGGTGTATATATATATGGTTGTATTCATTGTAATCATATCATTCATTGAATAACAGAAGTACAATTTCAGTTCTTTGGTTTCTCATGGTATCAGAGCACGATCCTAATAACCACACATAAACCAAACACCATCTCGACACACCATGACAAATAATAAGGACAAGGGAGCGTCACCCTTGTACTTACACCCTTCGGATAGTCCCAACTTAACACTCACCCAAATGACTTTCACGGGTGAAAACTATGATGTCTGGGCCGATGCGGTGAAGAATGGACTCGATGCCAAGAATAAATTAGGGTTCATCGATGGCCATGTCAAGCAACCGGTTGTCGCAGAAGGTGAAGAGGAAACGATCGAGGCCGTTGCTTGGAGACAATGCAACGCTATGATCAAAGCTTGGCTTAGAAACGGAATTGATCCAAAATTACATCCAAGCATTACCTTTTCGGCCACCGTGTCCAAAATATGGGATGAATTAGCAGAGAGATATTCCGCTGGCAATGCTCCTAGGGTGCATCAACTAAGGAGTGACTTGAACGAGTGCAAGCAAGGACGTCTATCAGTCGTAGAGTACTACACACAGCTGAAGATGATTTGGGATGAATTGGCCAATCACAGCCATATCCCAAAGTGCACATGTGGTGCTGCTGCTGCATTCGTGAAAGAAAGGGAAGAAGAAAAAGTCCATCAATTCTTGATGGGACTAAACACAAAGCTATATGGAAATCTCAGAACAAATTTGTTGATGGAAGACAACATTACTACCTTGAGTCGAGCCTATGCGTTGGTGCTACGGGAGGAGAGGCACAAAACAGTCTCAAGAATAGAAGAAGAAAAGACAGAAAAGAGTGAAGCTGCAATGGCGGTAAAAACTCATCATTCCAATGGCAAGGGACGTAGTGCATCGTGGCCAAAGGAACAGGAAGAGGAAGAACAGCCACCTCCCCAGTGCACATACTGCAAAAAATATTGGTATGAAGAAGATAATTGTTGGGAAAAGCATGGTTACCCAAGCAGAGGACGCGGTCGAGGTAGAGGAGGCCGCAGAGGTGGTCGTGGTGGACAGCGTGGCGGACGAACTGGTGGAAGAGGACAAGCCAATGCAGCAGCTTCCTCCAGTGATACCGTTGCGGAACAATTAAGTGAATTCACCTCTGATGAACTGAGTAGGCTGCGCACACTACTGAAAGCAAACCCCGATAATAGCGAAAGGATGACAGGTATGACTAATTGGCTTCTCGATAGCGGTGCCTCGCATCATATGACAGGGAAGCGAGAATTATTGAAGAACATTTGGAAAGGCGAAAAATCGACAATTGCCTTGCCTGATGGACGAGAAGACGTGGCTTTTGAACATGGCCAAGTCATGTTACAAGAGAATCTCATTTTAAAGGACGTTTTATACGTTCCCTCGTTGGCGTGTGATTTAATTTCAGTCCAACAACTTATTAAGGAAAATGGCTATGTTGTGACTTTTTTCTCTGATCATTGTGTTATACAGGACCGGTTTTCGAGGACGCGGATTGGACGGGGTGAGCAAAGGAATGAGGTTTATTACTTCTCGCAACAAAGTGATCATGTGGCGGGGAGCATGAAGGAAACCAAGAATTCTCGTCTCTGGCATATGCGACTTGGACACCCTTCAAGTAGCATCTTATCTTGCTTTTCTGATTTAATTGGGAATAATCTAGTTTGGAATTCAGAACATGTTTCTGATTCTTGTTGTCGAGCAAAACAAACGCGTTCCAGTTTTTCGATTAATAATAAAAGAAGTGGTATTTTATTCCAATTAATTCATTGTGATATATGGGGTCCCTATCGACCCGATTCTTTAAGCGGCGCACATTATTTTTTGACTATAGTAGATGACTGTAGTAGGGCTGTTTGGGTTTATTTAATGAAAGATAGGGGAGAAGCTTGGGACCTGATGAGAGATTTTTGTAAAATGGCTAAGACCCAATTTGGGAAGGAAGTTAAAATTGTACAAAGTGACAATGGGTCGGAATTCCTTTCTAGTTCACTAACGAGTTTTTATAAGGACCTTGGAATTATTTGGCGCACTAGTAATGTGGATACCCCTCAGCAAAACGGACGAGTTGAGAGAAAACACAGACATATCCTATAAAAAGTTAGGGCTTTGCGATTTGAAGCACATTTACCTATCGAGTTTTGGGGAGAGTGTATTTTAACCGCTGCTTACTTGATTAATAGAACTCCAACTCGGGTTTTAAAGGGTAAAACACCATATGCGATACTGTTTGCTGAAAAGCCTCGTCTTACTAATTTAAGGGTTCTAGGTTGTCTTTGCTATGCCCATAACAAGGACAGGCCTAAGGACAAGTTTAGTGAACGAGGAAAACGATGCATTTTTATCGGATATCCACATGGAAAGAAGGGTTGGAAGGTGTACGATTTGCAAGAAAAGAAATCGTTTGTATCCTGTGATGTGATTTTTTATGAACATATTTTCCCATATGAAAAGGATACAAATGTATTAGTACCCTCGACACTTTCAAGTCCACAAGAATTATTCATTGATGGGCAAGAAAATGAACTAGCTAGACAAGAGCACCTAGATAACGAAAAGAGGGATCTTTCGAATGAAAAAGAGCAAGCATCGAATGAGCAGGAGACGGTCACAGTCCAAGATACTGATTTAGTGGTTGATGGTGAAGTTCTAACTCACGAAAATGCGCCAGTAAATGAAGTAAATGAACGAGCAGAGGGACGTGGTGCTCGGAAGAAGTTCGATCCTTATTGGAAAACTGATTATGTATGCAAGTCCACACAAGTAATAAAACCCCATGCGACTGCTCATCCAGTACAATCGTCCACCTCAAAAAAAGGTACTCGTTATCCTATGATTAATTACGTCACCACTAGTCGTTTTTCTTTGTCACACAGGCACTTCATAGCTGCGATTGATTCGGTGAAGGAACCGGTGCACTATTTCCAAGCAATGAAGGATTCAAAATGGCGAGATGCCATGGCTAATGAGATAAAAGCATTAGAGATGAATCAAACTTGGAAGGTAGTTGAATTACCGAGGGACAAGAAACCCATTGGGTGCAAATGGGTGTACAAAATTAAATACAAAGCAGATGGTACAATCGAAAGGTACAAGGCGCGGCTCGTAGCTCAAGGTTTTACACAAGTCGAGGGAATTGACTATAATGAGACTTATGCTCCTGTAGCTAAGATGACGAGCGTCCGCTGTTTGCTAGCTGTAGCCGTGGTGAAGAAGTGGAAAATAGCGCAATTGGATGTTAACAACGCTTTCCTCCACGGCGATTTACACGAAGAAGTGTATATGAAATTGCCGCCCGGATTTCAAGTAAGTCGTGCCAATCAAGCTTGTAAATTATTAAAGTCGATATATGGGCTGAAACAAGCTTCCCGTAACTGGTTTGCTAAGCTTACAGAGTCTTTAAGGCATTACGGCTTCATCCAATCTCTTGCTGACTACTCATTGTTTACCTACAATAAAGATGAAATTTTCATTGGAGTGTTGGTTTACGTTGATGACATGATAATGGTAGGAAATAATGATACAGCATGCGAGCATTGTAAGACCTTTCTCGATACAAAGTTTGGGATTAAAGACCTCGGCAGGTTGAAATATTTTTTAGGAATCGAAGTTGCAACCGGGTCGAAGGGGTTGTTCCTCAATCAACGAAAATATGCACTTGGCATCATCGAGGAGGCAGGATTATTGGGAGCGAAGCCTGTTGACATTCCGATACCACAAAATCACAAACTTGCTCTTGCACAAGGATACTTGCTGAAAGACCCAATGAAATATCGTAGATTGGTGGGCCGTCTCGTTTATTTAACTATCACACGTCCCGATATTGTGTATGCAGTACATATTCTCTCTCAATTTGTGCATGAACCTCGGAAGGAGCATTGGGAAGCTGCTCTTCGACTTGTTCGTTATTTAAAGAAAGACCCGACGAAAGGGATTGTGATGGATGCTTCAGCGAGTTTACAATTGCATGGGTATTCGGATTTGGATTGGGCAAGTTGTCCTATGACGCGACGATCTTTGAGTGGCTATTTCGTTGCATTAGGGAACTCACCCATTTCTTGGAAGACTAAGAAACAAGGCATAGTTGATCCTTCGACGGCGGAGGCCGAATATAGAGCAATGGCTATGTTAACTAGTGAGCTTATTTGGATAAAATCGTTCTTGGCATCCTTAGGCGTGAATCACATACTTCCTATGCAAGTTTATTGCGACAACCAAGCAGCACTTCACATTGCCAAGAACCCCGTATTCCATGATCGAACGAAGCACATTGAAATTGACTGTCATTTTATACGCCAACATTTGGTAAACAAAACAATCAATGCCACACATGTTCGAAGCAGAGAACAAATCGCAGATTTGTTCACAAAGGCTCTCGGAGGAGAGTTGTTTACTCGGTTACAGCGCAAGTTRGGCATTGAACCGTSAMGTGCTCCAACTTGAGGGGGAGTGTAAGAATAATATATTTTCCATATATTATTTGATACGATTTGGTAGTATGCAATCTCATTGTTATGGCAATATTGTATATACTTATCTTCTAGTATAAGGAACGTAGCTAGGGTTTAAGTCGAAGGTTGGTGTATATATATATGGTTGTATTCATTGTAATCATATCATTCATTGAATAACAGAAGTACAATTTCAGTTCTTTGGTTTCTCATTCGGTCAATTATTTTTCTTTCTATTTTAGGATTACATTTGATCGACAATTTGATCTTTCACACCTAATTTGATCCACATGTTATCTTATAATTACCCCCCTTCCATTTACTTGGTTTTTTGTTCCAAAACCAAAAAACAATAGTTGACCGGAACAACGGTGTAATTGTTTAGGTTGTATCCAAGTTAATGATGAACTTAGAGACAACCTGATCATGATGTTATTGGCTAATTAGCAATGTTAACTGCTTGTATTTAACATAACCATTTACATGTGCATTTAGTCTAAAAATCCTAAACAACTTAATTATTTAGGGTAGTCATTATTAATGCCATTTTTTCCCATAAAAGTTTTGTGAATCTTTCATCATAATGATTTTTACATTTCTTTTAATAACATACGTCTAGAAGACAAACACTAATGAACTAAATGTTAAAAGAACTGAACTGAACTGAACTGAATGGAGCTGAGTTCAGCTGAACTGAACTAAATTGAACTGAATAGAGCCAAACTGAACTTAATAGAGCAAACATAAGAGTTTATTTGTGAAGATATGAGCCGATCTAAATCAAGTTGAATTATAATTAACTAAATGAATAGAGTTGACTTAAACTTAATAAACTGAAATTAAGCCAGAAAAAATAGGCCTTCATACGTATTCCATGACATTATGACACACTTAAAAAAATTTATGAACATTTCCTCATAATTGTTAGAAAAAAAAAGATATTTTTAATACATGTTCGGTGTTCCACATTAAAAAAAACCATTATCAATAATCTACATAAACAAATCAAGACTCTATTAATCATATTCTTCTAACATTATCTACTATTATAAATCTACTTCATATCACACTTACTCAACTTGTCAATTTCTCCAAACTCCTCAACTTTTTTCACTTCATTTCTTCTCTAATTTTTCTCACTTTCCTATCAATTTTTAGTTTATTTTAGTCTTCTTCTTTCTTTTGCTTAATAAGTGAAGGGCAACAATGGAGAATTTTGGTCATGCATGGACATTTCATGAGGTGTGTACTTTTTTTTTTTTTTTTTTTTTTTACCCTTACTTCATTTCTTTTTTTTTTTGGTCATGCATGGACATTTCTATAAAAAATCCTTCTTTTGCATTGATCTTGTGTAATTGCTCCACCTTATAAATTCCACATTAATTGGAATTTTGGGGACATATGATCCTACTGCTCAAAATCGAATTTTGGCAATTGAAGAATGTGATAAGAATATTCAAGGATTCACCCATATCTTACATAATCTCCACCTTATATTGTTGATATACTCAGATCATTTGTTTATATTTTCCTAAATATTTATACACCCATATCTTTGTATTACGGCTAGTTGGTTGTATTAGGTTAGTTTTCTATTGCATGTAGATCACTATATATATGTACGGATTTTCTAACATGTGCCCTAGGACACGTGTTAATAATTTAATTAGGGAAATATTGTTGAGAATATAACATGATAAATTAGAGTTGAAACTCATATTTATTATAAGGGTTTTTCTAAGTAGGGAAGTATTTTCAAGATTATATCACTAATTAAGTTAAATATGAAATTTAACTCTAATTTATCACTATATATTCCCAACAATATTTCCCTAATTAGATTATTAACATGTGCCCATGTTAGAAAATCCGTTATCCTAATTAGTGATATATTCTCAACAATATTTCCCTACTTAGCTTATGTTAGAAAAACCCATATACGTATTATTATTATCAAAATTCTAATACAATGAAAACCTTTCTCTTAAATCTATCAGAATGGAATGTTGAATCTGTTTAGGATTACATTTGATTAAGGAAATTCTAAACTAGTAATAGTAATCCTAACAATGGTTAAGGAAATTCTTTCCTAATCTCAAATTGTATCCTTATTTCCCTTTATTTATTCATTCATCCTATTTCAATTTCGAAACCGTCTCATCGTGTTTGTGCTGTCTTTGGCTATGGAGGATTTGTTTGTAATATTGACAGATGATTTACTTATTCATATTATTTCCTTTCTTCCTACAAAAGATGCTGTGTTAACTAGTGTATTGTCCAAGAGATGGAAATTCTTATGGTGTTATGCTCAGAAGTCTATACTACTAGATGATAGTGTTTCCTTTAGTAGCAGCAAGGATGTTGTTGGTTACAATGGTCTCGATCTTCCTGATCGTGTTTTTCCTTTCGCAAACTTCGTTGATACAGTTCTCAAACTTATTAAGGTTCCCCAAGTTGACAGCTTTTTCCTAAAGATGTACCCATTTCATCCAGGGGAATTTAATCCCGTTCTCGGTTGGCTTGATGACATTGTTCGCACAAAGCAAGCAAAAGCGATACAACTCCATTTTAATCAACCCATTTGTTTATCTATCTCTCCCATAATGTTTCCATTTGAAACTTTCAACAGTGCATCATTGCATGTTCTTAAATTATACTTTCGCAGAAGTGGTCCATTGATCAGCTCTGATTTACCCAGACCCGGTATCTTCCTACCCAATTTAAAAATTTTACATCTTTGGATGGATGGGATCTATCATAAATGGCCATTACTTAACGCTCTCTTTCGAGCTTCCCCACAGCTCGAGGAAGCCTATTTTGGCGGTTTTATAAGGAAAACTAAGTTATTTTGTAAAATTGTTGCCCCTTCCTTGAAACGATTGCGAATGAAATTTCTATCAGCAGAATCGTCAAACAAATTCTTAATCTATGCACCACTCTTGGAGGACCTCCTGGTTGTGGATGAATCATTCCAGGAGCATGTCATAAAAACTACGAGTAATTGCCTTGTCAATGCAAAACTCGACATTGGAGTTCCCTTTGTTAGAAAATTTCCAGAGTTACATACTCATATTCGTCGAGTTTCCAAGCTTTTGCATAGAATCTCCCATGTCAAATTCCTGAATTTGAAGGCTCATACAATGGATGTAAGATTGGAGCACACCCCTCTTTTTTTTTTCTTTTTTTTTTTTTAATAAAATCAAAAAAATTCCTGATACTTAACTTGATGAATTTTCTTCGCATTGGTTGCAGACTCTTAGCACATACTGCAATGGCAGTGGCAGTGGCAGTGGCAGTGGCAGCAGCAACCTCCCTCAGTTCCCTGCGTTATTTCAGTTGAAGCTATGCTTTCTCAACTACTCTTCATGGGATGTTATCCCAAAACTGCTGGAATCTGCACCAAATCTCGAAGTTCTAGTCATAGGCAAGGTTTGTTTTTAACTTCATTACTTCATGTAATTAGGGCCGTCTAATACCAAGTTCAAAAGGTTCATGGAACCGGGGTCTAGACTCCTATAGTTTGTCTTTATGTTCTAGCTAAATTGTGGTAATTAGGGCCGTCTAATAATTTAGTACCGAACCTCTCAAATTCATTTGCCCACCGTGGTGCTTGTTGAGTAGTTGTAATTGTGGTAATGTCAATTCAGGATTTCAAGGGTAAGGATGCACAATTCAGAACGGATTCAGTTTGGATTCAACCAAGCAGCGTCCCCGTTTGTTTGGTGTCAACCCTTCGCCATGTTGAAGTGAGGGATTGCGAGTCTCATCAAGCAGAATTCAATCTCATAAATTATTTACTTGAGCATGGAGATGCTTTGAGTACTTTCCTGGTTGAGCTACTCCCAGCTGATTCAAGGGATGATCTGAAGTTCAAAGAAAAATTGATCTTGATTCCAAGGGTTTCAAAGACTTGTGAGCTAAAAATTTCTGTATACCCTCATTCTTCTCAACATAAAGCCTTTCAAGGTTATATTCAGAATACCTTTTTTCCGTTAATTTCTGTATCTGCTAATCTGAACTTATTTTTGCCGAAACTGACAATAAGATAATGGGTGGAGAAGCATTAGTTCAGTATGTTGTATCCCTTTTAACACCGTGAATTTTTCCTGGGTTTCGTTTCAGAAGAAGTAAAAGTTCTTCATCCAGCAAAGTTAGAACAACAAAGGATGCCGCTTCAGGAGATGTGTTTTGAAGATTTAAGAGCGTGTACTAATAACTTCAGTGATGATCGTTTATTAATAAGAACGAAGAAGTTCAAAATTTATCGTGGAAAACTTCATCAATCCAGTTCGTTTGATTCACCTGTTCGGGATGTTGTCGTGAAGAAATTCATTATAAGAGCAGAGAGTCCTTATACTCCTTACCATGAACACAAGGAGAACTCATTGTGTACATTTCGTGTATGTACAATTGTACATCATATACAATCAATTTATTTTAATTTTTTTATCAATTTAACCTCTTATTAATTAATATTCTATTTTGGACTTGATGTTTGCAGGAAGAACTGAAGTTACTAGAGCATCCAAACTTCAAATATCACCCTTACTTTGTTAACTTGCTCGGTCATTGTGCTGAAGATAACAATGAACGACTCGGTATGGTGTATGATTTCAAACCGCTAGATTGCTTAAACAACCTCATTCCTATAGATAGCTTCACGTGGTTTCAAAGAATGAAGGTGGCGCTTGTTCTGGCGTGCATTTTGGAATACATGCATAAAAAACATGGCGATCTCCCTTCCGTAACTGCTAGGTGTTGCCTTTCTTCTGTAATTTTAGACGAGGTATACTTGTTCTCTCTAGTGTAGTTTCAAACATCGGTTTCGCTCTTGATTGAAGCAGACATTGCATCAGAAAATAATTACTTATACTTGACAATATGCTAATATTTCTGTTCAGTAGGTCTCGTGAGACTCACTAATTTAGTGAGAGACATAATAGGAAAATAGAAAATGCAGTGGGTCCCTCACCCTATCATGTGAGAGGTCTATCAATAACGCTATTGAGAGACGTCTCTCAGAAGTTTTTGTGATTTCTGTTTCTGTCTTTAACTAACAAAAATTGCAGGACTATATGCCGAGATTATTCAACTTCAATCAGGGATACAACTTTTATAGAGATGAAGACCAGTATAAAGATGGTTTTAAATCTATGTATGATTTTTCCAGGAATGACCATGATGGTATGCCAACATTTAATTTCACAAAATTTTGTTTAAGATTGTGGTATTTGTTTGTTTTATATAGTTACTAGTGTAGTTCCACGGTTTTGTTAGACGACAATATTAGAGATAAGAACGATTAATTTACTAACTTCATTTGTAACTAGTATAGATCCCGCGCAATGCGCGGTATATAAAGTTTTTTTTTTTTTTTTTT
>VHZZ01000006.1:878611-889081 GCA_009801015.1 Silene noctiflora
AATGTTTAGTAGGTTTGAGGGAGAGAAGGAAATTGATATTTGGATTGGATGTGGTACAACTCCTTCTACTGTGTTGCAAATGGCTAGAAAACTCAAGGGAATTGAAGAGCCTAAGCATGTAGCAGAAGAGGAAATGTGGCCAAGTAGTAGAGGTTGTGACAGGAGGAAATTGGATGTTAGGAGGAAGGTAACTAATGATATTTCTGAAACTGTGATAACAAGTCAGAATTCTAGAATATCCCCAAGAAGATCAACAAGGAAGAGCCAATAGCATGTAATGTCACCAGTGAGGAGTGTGGAGTTTATAGACTTGAGTCACCTATCCAGCGAACCCGAGTCACCTATCCATACTATATCACAAAATCCTGCAGTGAGAAGGATTCCTAGGTTTACCCAAACCATTGAAACCATCCAAACCACCCAACCAACCCAACCAACCCAAGGCACTCAAACCAGTAAAAAAAAAAATCTTGTGAAACACATGTTGAACAACCCAGATTCAAATTGTCCAAGTGAACTGCTAAATTGAAAGGGGTTTTTGTGCCTAAGGTAAAATCAACTGCTGAAACACAAGCTACTTCAAGCACCAAGTCAGGGACTAGAAGGAAGAGGATTGAATATGGGGAGCATCAGGCTGATGGTGATGGTGATGATTCATTGTCAGATGATTTTTACATTCCATCTGATAATGACTCTATGAATAAAAGGATAAAAAATAAAAGCCATGTTGGCAACTTAACGTGCCATGTTGGCACTTAACACCAACAATTGACGGTTTAGAACATATTAGTCACGGTTGGGAGTAACTAATTGAGTTTAGGGGTATAATCAGTATTCTCTGATACGCGAGGGTACAACTTAGAAAAGTGAAAAGTTCAGGGGTACAAGAGAGAAAAACCCTATCTTTTTTATATATCTTTGAATTCTGTTATTGAAAACATCAAAAGAAAAAAAAAACCGAAAACTTAACAATTATATAGGCTCAACTGATCTCGTGCCTGTTATTTTGGGTGAGCTTGAGATCCCTTCGAGCTCCAATTTCGCTTCATGAGCACTAGTTGAGTAATGCTTGGCTCGTGCTCAACTTGACTCGTTATTATCCCTAGTTGTACCTTGTTGGTAACACACTAAGTCAATGGCTTATACGCCGTAGATAATAGCGACGAGCTTTTTGCACACTGCAATTGCTTTGGTATGGTTAGTTGGTTACATAGGCTTCAGGCCAAATGGCTATCTTTTTTGTAGATATGGGTTGGTGGTGGTTTCCGACTTCCCGTAAAATGCGCTATAAACTTAAGTTAGTATCAATTATGTATATACGACTATGTGAGCATTCAAAGAGAGTTTTCAGTAAATAAAAAAGAAAAAGAAAATGGAGGTTGCTTTTTAATAATTCTAGACCATCAAATATAGGAATTTGGAACAAGGGTATGTAGCAAGATAATCTTTCAAAAGACATACATTAAAATTAGAATTTAAAATAGTTTCACTCTGTGTTAATATATATGTTGCTTTTTTAAAAAAATATCAGGCTTTTATAGGCTCTGTTCTTTTCGATTAAATGAATGTGAAATTAAGTCGAAAAGAATAACACGATACTCCGTACCTTTAAGTAGATGTCAATAAACACGTGCTTTACAAAAGTTACGATATGGCCACTTGATTAAAAGTTCATGTTGAACCCACTCATGATTCTGGCCTTCTGGCACCAATCCACCAACTAAATTCGAAAAATATGGGGGCCACGTTTTGCATAAATCAATTCCGACGTGGCAACAATTTGTGATCGATAATTAACGGACTCCAAGACCATCTTCAAGTAAAGGTCGCGTTAACTAGGTCGCGACCCGGTTTTACTCTTAATCCAAATTTATTTATCTTGACCTACTTTCACCATCCCAAGCAGAAGGTCGCGACCTAAGTCATCAACTCAATCATTTCCCACATTCTTTAACCCACTAAACAACATTCTCAATCATTTCCCACATTCTCTACCCCACTTTTCTCTACCATTTCATTTATTTTAATGTAATTAATTCTTTCAACCAATAACATTTTGACACATAATAGGTCAATAAGAGCATCGCAAAGGTGTATTTTCACCTCCCCATATACACCCTCTCTCATCAAATGGGGAGCCTCATTATTGCGAGTAGTTACCCATAATTTGGGGTGCCTCTAGTTTTAGGGGWGGTTCTCAACTAAAAGCAYATACGATTTTTTGGTGYATATGGGAAGGTTCCCAAATTATTAGGTGTATATTAGTATTGTTGGGGAGCCCCATTATTGCAGAGATGTAGTTGTGAAATRGGGAGGGTAAATGAAAAAGTTAGTGGAAAATAAGGTGGACGAATAAAAAAAGGAGAGATAAAATATTGGGCACCTCACCTTTGCGGATGCTCTAAGAGCATCTATAAAGGTGAGACTCTTCATATTTTTTCTTTCATTTTTTTATTCGTCTACCTCATTTTCCACTAACCTTTTCATTAACCATTTCTAATTCATATCTACATCTATACAACAATGGGTTCCCTCACAATATTAATTCACACCCAAAAATATGGGAACCTCCCCAAAATAACACACAAATTACTCTTTTTTTTTTTAGGGGTCCTTCTCTACAAATGGTGGAGTTTCTAATTATAAGGGGAAGTGTGTGCAATAATGAGGCTCCCCATTTGAGGAGAAAGAGTCCAAAGGTGAGGCTTCCCATATTTTCTCTTTCCTTTTCTTATTCGTCCATTTCATTTTCCACTAACTTTTTCATTTACCCTCCTCAATTTATATTTACATCTATACAATAATGAGGCTCACCAACAATATTAATTTACACCGAAAAGTTTGGGAATCTCCCCAAAAGTATACAAGTTTACCCTTACTTTTTCTCTGGAAACTTTCCCTAAAAACACTAGAACCTCATATTATGGGAAAGTTTGTGCAATTAAAAGGTTTGTATTTCACCTTTGCGGATGCGCTAAGGTCCAGAGCTTAGAGTATGGTTATATTTATTGAGCAAGTGTAATTGACGGTTCTTACATTTGAGTTTGTTAATAAAAACTTAAAAAAATAAAGTTCTTTTTAATTGTGGATTTACCTGAGTTTGTCAAAATAAAAATTAAGTTATAATTTAAGAATCAAGTTCTTTGTTGATTTCAATAAATTAAATAATGTGATGGGGATAAGAAAAATTAATAGAGGTTTTCAATTAAGAACAAAATGAGTTCTTTCATTAAAGGAACAAATTTTTAAACTTAGAAAATGGTGAAAAATAACTTGGCATTGAAAGAACTTTATTTAAAGTTATTCATTCCATAGTAAGACTTTTCTAAGTCTTAAAACCTTACCACAACAGCTTTTCAGTAACTTTCATTATTTCTTTATTTTTAAGACTTGCCTCAAACTCACTTCAGACTGTATACATTATCCGTCAGACTTACCTCAAACTCTACTTTTCTACTGTCATGGAATCCATTAATTGGTTAATTTCCTTTTATGGTGGGGTCAAGACCCACCCAAAGTTTCGAAAACTCGACTGAAGACTTTGTCAAGACTATGATAGATTATTGGTAGTCTTGGGTGAGTCTTGTTTCAAAACTTACCAAAGTCTTGTCTCAAGACTACTAATAATCTTACCTTTATTCCTCAATAACTTATGTAGGTGCAAATGTGCAATACTTATAGCCGTAAGTATTCCTTAAGACGATAGTATTCGTCTCAAGTTTAAGATGAGTCAAATGCTATCACTTGTATAAAGAAGAAGAAGAATGAATAGAAAAAGTAAAATGTCTTATATATATAAATTATATAATACTTGATCCGTCTCAAGCTTAAGACGCTAATAATCATGTACTTCTTTCCGTTCTTTTGATTCATAGCCACTCGATTAAAATACCTCTCACATACAGTATATTGATTCAATGATATTAATTCAAATAATGGGAGGATGTAACAATTTGTGTCTTATAAAACGGTTTTCTTGTTTAAGGCCGCCTTACATGAATAAATTGAAAATAATTTTAAGTCGGAAAAACTAGTTATTACATAAATAAAGATAAGAGAAGATTGACATTTGTCAATGCTCAATTCGAAGGAGATTGTCCATCACACGACTTTGATCAGAGTTAATTAGGCAGTTTTGATTATGAACAAACATATTACGGAGTATATATCAAATCACTGTTTTTATTCTTTTTGTAAAGGGATTAAGAAAACAATTTAAACGCTGACGAGATTTGAACTCAGGTTATAAGAATCACCTCTTATAACTTTATCAACTTAGCAATTAATATTTGCATAAAACAAATATTTGCACTAACCACATTTTTAGGCTGTTAATATTATACAAACCACAAATCACTTTTTATACACAAAACGCGATTTATTTACACAACATGTTTTACATGTAAAACCGTCTCATAACTCATTAAGCCGTGCTCCGAATATTTTTGGCGGTCTGGAACCAAACCACCCGAAAAACCAAAACACAGAAAAAGAGAGGGAAACAAATTAAAGGCAACAAGAGAGATAAATTAAAATTAAAATTAAAATAATAAATAAAATAGAGAAAAACTCGCCGGCGTAATCGACACGGCGACATTTCCCAAATGTTGTTTAATTTAATCCCTAATTTCTAGGGTTTCGCGTAAATCAATTCACATTATTCTCCGATTTCTATCGCTAGGGTTTTCAATTTGGGGGAAATTACGATTTCATAGCAACTTCACAAATCACACTGGATCTAATTTATTTAATTTCAAAGGTTTAATCGTTATTAAGAATGAGCTAAGTGATAATTAAAGAGGAAGATTAGTGTGGTAATTAGTTGATTAATGATGGAAACATCATCTCCGGTGGTGGCGGTAAAAGATAATAAGCTTATGAAAGGTGTTTTTGCTGTTTCCGGAATCATGGTTACTCTTGTTATTTACGGTCTTTTACAGGTAATTTTTTTTTACCCTAACTACATTTTTAATTACTGTTGTACTTTTGTGTTAATGTTAAGTTTTGCGATTTAACATTTTTAGCATTTGTTATGCGATGTTACAAATTCTCGTGTAAGAGGGTTTTATACTACCAGATCAATGGTAAACTATTGATTGAGACGGAGAGAGTGTGTTTTAGTAAGGGGTGTAGACCGAGTTGATGCCGTGGTCCTTTTTGTCTCTCCTATTGTTTATGTTAGGGTAAGTAGTCTGTTGAGCTGAAAGGTTGTTATAAATAGTTGTGAACTTTTGAAATGTGGAGGTTTGGTATGGTGATACGTTAATGTGAGGAGAATGTAAATGATTTAGGACGGGGTTTCGAGGTTTGGGACAATATTAGGGTGATTTGAAAGATATTTGCGAAGTATATGATGTGAAGAGGTATGAATGTCAATAATGGGAGTGTGAAACCTGCTCTTTGTGATTACAGAAACAGGAAAAGGTTATGCCTAGTGTCATTTTACGCAAGACCAACTCGTCAACTCGATGTAGTGTTCATTTTTCCCTTCTATTGTTCATGTTAGGGTAACTAAGCTGCTGAGTTGAAATGTTGGTATAAATAGATGTCAACTTTGAAATGTGGATGTTTGGTATGGTGGTACATTAATTTGGGAGAATGTAAATGATTTAGGACGGGATTTCGAGGTTTGGAACATTATTGTGATGATTTGGAAGACATTTATGAAGTAATTGATGTGGAGAATATGAATGTCAGTGAAGGGAGTGCGGAAAACTGTTCTTGGTGATTTTAGAGATCGGCGAGGTTATTCCTATCGTTGTATGGGTTCTGATTGTGGTTTACGTTTATGTTCAATATACGGAATTTTGTGTGAAACAATGCTGTGAGCTGTTGTACAGTGATTGTGCTTAACTGAAGTGTTGTGCTTTTGCAGGAGAAGATCATGAGAGTTCCGTATGGGCAAAACAAAGAGTTTTTCAAGTACTCGTTATTTTTAGTATTTTGCAATCGTCTTATGACGTCAGCTGTTTCTGCTGGTGCTTTACTGGTAAAGATGATGTTGAATTCACTGAAATTTTACTTGTAGCTAATGGAATGGTCTTTTATTATACTTTTCATACACACTCTTGTTATTGGTTTGTATTTTGCTGACGTATAATCTTTTTTGACTTGTGGCATTTTCTTATATTCTGTTCAGGCTAGTAAGAAAGCTTTAGATCCTGTTGCCCCTGTGTATAAGTATTGCTTGGTCTCTGTAACAAATATTCTTACGACGACATGCCAGTACGAGGTAAGTAAACAATAGGAGGGAGTATAAAAGGGTTTTTGTGGAAGTATCAAGGTTTGAACTAATTCCTCTACTTGCTTTCAGGCTCTCAAGTATGTCAGCTTTCCTGTTCAGACTCTAGCAAAATGTGCGAAGATGATACCTGTTATGGTAAGTGTACACTGTGCTGCTATTGCAACACTCGTATATAATTTTGTACTCCCTCCCCACCATAATGATCTTCCCACTTCTCCTATGATGATGTTGTCTATTCACTAATCACTACACTTGGTGATCTCTAAGACTAGCTTAGTTCTCTTATCTTTAGTTTACATCACCTAGAATCAAATACCCTTATGTGGCCACCTAAAGGCAGTTTAGACGTTTAGTGACTGTTTATAATTTATTTTGTGATTGCTTTTGTTTATCTCGAGAGGATTAACACAATTTATTGGCAAGGGAGTAGATCTACAAAGTGCTGGCGATTATCTGTTTGCTAGAGGCTTCATATAGGATTTGAGAAGAATTACTTAAGAATAGTACTTTTGCTTAACTCACGTATGGTATTGGATGACTCCGTATTGGCAGGTTTGGGGAACATTAATTATGCAGAAGAGGTATAAAGGGCTTGACTATTTGTGGGCAGTTCTTGTTACCATTGGATGTTCTGTATTTATTCTGTACCCGGTAAGTTTTTCTTCCATTTTACCTTTTTCAATTGTCTTATGCTCTTATATGTAACACTTTGCTTGTTTTAACTCGTGACCTGGTAGCCTTATCTACGGTTCTTTACCTGTTGTGATCAAGTTATCAGTCACTTGTTTGTGGTCGTTGCAGGCTGCTGATGATATTAGCCCGTACAGTAATGGAAAAGAGAGCTCAGCTTGGGGTGTATCACTCATGGTTGGTTATCTTGGGTATGATTTTGAACCAGTTTTTTTTTTTTTTTTTTTTTTTGAATTAGATAGCTCAGGAGCATCACGTTTTGTTTTCCACCATGATGGATTTTGGACTTTTGGCTTGGAGTCATTGTTTGAATTGGTCTCATTCCCAGACAAAAACCATTGTTCAGATTTTGTGATTTTATTAGTTTTTCTTAGTGTTATTACTTGTAAGATACTTCTATTCCCTGGTAATTAAGATGCATCAGCATTGCAGTTTGCTGCTGAATCATGGGGTTGTGGGATCTTTTTGGGAAGGAATAACTATTTTGGAAGCAACTCGATGTACAATATTTTCCTCCTGATGTCCTAAGCATTTATTTATTGTACGAAAAGATTCTGTAGATACACTTGGTGTACCACGTTATTATACTTTATACACCCTAACAAATGAAAAGACTCATTTTCATTTCACTTACTTCTACCTTGGTACTTGTTATAGTTCTTGTCACTAGTATGGGGTGTATGATGATAGTGGTATACCAAGTGTACCTAAGAATTTCTTGCTTGGATCATATATTTCTGATTGTTCTACTTATGTTGGCTAGTTTTGTTCATTTGTCACTGTGAAACATCTGGAGGGATCACATATTTGATGATTGACTCAAATAACATCATGAGTATTGTTCTTTCTCCGTGCTTCAGGTTCGATGGCTTCACGAGCACATTCCAAGATAAATTATTTAAAGGCTACAATATGGAAATACACAACCAAATTTTTTACACAACATTGTGCTCATGTGTGTTGAGTCTGTCAGGTAGGTCTTGCTATATATGTCTCTGTCACGATAATGTCTTTTGCTGCATTAGTACCCCTGATATGATTAACTATTTGATATTCAAAGGTTGATTTTATTGATTCAACTGCTCAGTGCCATACAACATTGGCCAACTGTGCACATTCCATTAGGTCATGGTCTATTACACTTATTGATGGGTTTGATTTTTGCTTCGCAGGGCTTATCTTACAAGGGCAACTTCTGACTGCAATAGATTTTGTTTATAGGCACAAAGATTGTTTATATGACATTGCGTTACTTTCCACAGTAAGCCCTATTCGAGCAAAATTTGTTGTGCTATTTCATTCCTCAGTCTTTTGGTTTTCTACTAGTCAAAAAGTTGTATCTGATAGTAGAGTATCTGCAGGTAGCTACAACAAGCCAGTTTTTCATTTCTTATACGATCCGAACCTTTGGAGCTCTCACATTTGCCACCATAATGACAACAAGACAGGTGCACTTGCTTCTCTTGTTGTACCTTCTTTCGTTGCGCTTGCTTCCATTTTTGTTGTTCCCATTTGCTTCTGTGATTAAATAATTCAAACTCTGACCAATATATCTCATAATCTATACTACTTACAACCGTTAAATTAGTGGTGGTTTTTGTAAGACAAAATTTGCATTTTATATGTGCACATATTTTTAGAGATAAATGGTCAAAGTTGGAAGGTGATGATCGACAAAATCAAATAGGTACATAAAAAATGGGACGTCATAATAGTTATCTATAACAAATGGTCTTTCTGATTGTAGCTTCTGAGCATTCTTCTCTCGTGCTTGTGGTTTGCGCATCCCCTAAGTCCATTGCAAATGGTTGGAGCAGTAAGATACCTAACTTTCAGAACTTTTGATTGGTGTGACCGTCTTAAGTACCCATGTATTTATGTTCCTGTCTTTATTATTCGATGATCTAAACCAGGTAATCGTCTTCGGTACACTGTATGCAAAAGCCTTCTTAAGAAACAACACTCCTAAACCTCCTCCTGCCAATGTTCAAGATCAGGAGTCAATTCCTCTTAAGGAAGGCCCCTAAGCTATGTTTCTCTCACTCATCTAGAAGTATGTTACACGGGTACGTGTCCCAATGTTGGACTAGCCTATTTTATGAAAAATATTCATTTTTGGCTTAAAATGAAGTGTTAAAGTGTCATACTTGTGTGTGAGTGTCGAACACGGGTATGCAAGAGTGGAACTAACCTAGGTTAGTCATTTAGTTCAACACAAAGTTCAGGTTCTCGAGTGATCTGAACATAGTCCAAGAAGGAGACCCAACTCTTTTCGTGGAAATGGGGATATTATGCTTGTTTCGGGAGTTCTTAATGCTGGAAGCAGTAGGAAACAGGTGTAGTCAGTCATACTCGGTAGGCCTTTGCAAGTCTTCTTTTCTTAAACCTTACACAGAACAGCGAAGAAAATACTCCACATTTTGTTAGACAATCGGCACAAATGTACTAGATGTGTGTAATGGAAATTCTAATGATTCCAGGGCTGTTTTCCAGTTTTGTTCATCTGGACCGTTTATATTCAGACTCCCATATCGCCATATCGGGACTAAGGCATTTGTAATATCTCCTAGTTGACAATTTTCTGTCATATTCATGTTTTGATTTATTTATTTTATCTTTTTCCATTTCTGATGGCGGTAAATACCCTATAACTAAACCTGGCAAATAAATCAGGTCGTGCCGGGTTTGTATTTATGTCACATGTAAACGGATCTGGCAGTTGTTGCTAAAGCAGCTAGCTGACAAAGGAGCAAGTTGTTGTACTGCTGTACATGTATTTTATGGATCATGGAGTATTAAATTTATAAGCACATTATTCTTGTTATTTCATAAACAATTTGGAAACAATCAACAGCCAGAACGGCAAATCATCCCTTCAGGATTTCTTTCGACCGAGTCTCCCGTTTTATCATTGGGTATACTTGATATCATGGTTTTAAATCTCGGTATTGGTCATAGTCGCAGTAGCGGTATAACCGGTCCATAATCGGCCGTCGCGGACGGATCGCGGTGAATCTCGGTGATATCTCGGGCAATATCTCGTATCGGTAGAGTGAAAATCCGATATAACTCGGCCGATACGATACAACTTGGCCGAGATTTTGAACCCTGCTTGATATACCACGTCATCGTACCTCAACCAATATGAATATTGGAAGTGGCAATGCGTCATACCAATAGCAAAACATAATCTATTTAAAATAGGATTAAATCTAATGCGATCATCGGTTTTTCTAACGTGTACTTATGCATACTGCACTTGTAATATAATACGGCAAGGATAAGGATTTGTATTTGTTTAGCACTACTCATAATCTATTTGGATAATGATATTATGTGGTAGACGTAGTGTTTGATATGAAGTTTTAACTGTTTAATTATTATAGCAGATAAAATACGAGTCATGTCTAATCTTCGTTTGTGTCAAAGATAATATGAAATATTAAAATATTAATCCGACCTACAATTTTTATTTTTAAAGAAACTAATTTAAATAACTAATTCATATTCCTATTAAATTTCAAATACATTATCCA
>VHZZ01000006.1:920917-974031 GCA_009801015.1 Silene noctiflora
ATTAAAAAATTAATTGGAGGGTTATTATTTATGGTCGACGCTTTATAAAAGCATCAATACAAAAGCGTCATCAACGTAAGGGGTTTGTAGTAGTGTGGTGGTTGTGGAGGGTGGAAAGAGGAGGTGAGGGATGAACTATTACCTCTATATGGAGGTAAAAGTTACTTAGAGGGGGAGGTGTGTAACAATTACTCTCTTAATGGAGGGACTATTACACTATATTTCCTCATTTCTATATTTTTCTATCTCCAACCCCCATTTCTTCCCTCCATTTTTTTAGTTCATTTTAGCTTTATTACTCCCTTAATAAGAGAGAAGAAATAATTGACTAGGAGGTAGGGATGACAATGGGTCGGGTTGGTTCCATTTACTTATTGGATCACATATTCATATCCATACCCGATCCATATCCAAAATTCCAAAATTCATACCCGATCCATTATATTTTTTTTTTAAATCCATACCCGCTCTAAATTCATACCCGATCCACCATAAATTCAAAACCCAATCCGAAATTTGACTTGACTACATAAAAAAATAATCTTATATAAGAAAAATTGAAATTTCAAGTTTAATAAAGCTTATATTTTACAAAAATATCCGATTGGATCGGGTTCAGGTATGAATGGATCAGGGTTGGATTTGGTTCGGGTTTTCCAATAGTGGATATGGATATGGATTTTTAAATAGTGGATCAGGGATGAGTTTTTAAAGGGTGGATTTGGATCGAATTTTTTCCTTCAGTTTGATTTAAGTTCGGTTCGGTTTGGACCATAATTGCCATGTCCGGGAGGAGTATTCGTTTACCTACCAACATTTTTGCAATTTGAAATGAATGGTGTAATGGAAAGCAAAGGACCACATCAAGGGATGGGTTTCCATAATGTCAGTATGGTTTAAGGTTCAAATTGGTTGGAAATTGTAGCCCACTTCATTCTATGTTCATCTCTGTGATCTAAATTCTGCCAATTGTATGTATCTTGGGGTGTTCAATCAGTGGTCCGGATCAAATATCATATTGAATCGGACCATTTTGTTTGAGGATCGGAACTTACTTTATTTGATCCGGTTCACAATCTATATATACTTTAATAAAGCGTCTCCCCCGTCACAAATGAGAAATTGCCATACTTTAATTTGATCTTCGGTACGGTCCTGACCAAATTGAATGGGCCGTGGATCGGACCATTGATCGAACTTGTATAAGAAAAGAATCGTTGAGATTGTAATATTAATGATTTTATTTTTCACTCTGTTTCCGCATATTATAAGATGTGTAATTATTTATTTAAAACTAGTACGAAAATAATGTTGTTTGTTTTGATCATTACGAACTTCTCGGCTTCTTATTTTGTATGCTAAATCTATGTCAATGAAAATCATATTTAGTCCATTTAATTCAGTTCGGTCCACGCATTTTTCTAATCCGAACTAGGCCGAAACCAATATTAATATGGTCTGATTCCTCAATCCACCTTTTAACCCTTATTTAATTTCCAGTTTAGAGAGTTTGGTTCAGTCCCGAACCAATAAACACCCTGTATCCACAAATCACAATGACCTAGACATTTAGAATTTTGGACCAAACTATATCACTTTAGTTTACTAGACTCATTTTAGTTCAGTTTAACTCAACTTATTTCAACTGTATTCATCTCAGCAAATTTTGATTCAATTCAACTCTATTCAGCTCATTTCAATTCGGTTTAACTCACCTCAACTCAATTAATTTCAGTCTAGCTCCATTCATCCCAAAAAAACAAGGTCTTACAAGTACTTGGTAATACATTAATTTGCAGTAAGTGGATCATACGATTCATACCTCTGATGTACTACATCATATGATATAGTTTTTGAGTATTAAGATTAAATTTTTGAGTTTTATTTTAAATATTATGAGTTTTATTATAATGTTTTTGAGTTAATTCTTTTAAACATAAAGTTAAAAAAATTACCAATATAACTCAAAAACATTACATATAAGCTCAGAAAAACATTATAAATCTAAAAAAAAAATACCCAAAAACTCAAATATAAATGAAGTCTGAAGTAATACATCAGATGTATAGTCCTTTTTCACGTTAATGTGTAGTTTGCCAATATCTTAACTGTAAAACTTGTTCTATTCTCCTAATTAAAAGAACAACTTGATAATATACAACAATCAATTTTACCTTAAGCTACACGCTTCAAGAAGGCCAAATCAATTGATCAAAATTGTCAAGAAGAATGAGTCTTCCACATGACTATTACTAACTCCAAGAGATAACCTAAAATTGGGATTATCTTTGTAAAATGAGTAAGTCTTGCTTAAGACGGGTCGGATCTTCAAACGGTAAAGACTTCTAACAATATGAGTAGAGGGGACAAGGTGGGCCACCCCCATGTGTTCACCCCACTTGCCCTTGATGGGTCATTTGTGGGAGGAAATGGTATCCGTCTGAAAATTTCAGACGGATATGACGGTCTGAAATAAGAATTGGTGTTGTAAAATATATCAACTTATTTACTTACGTATGTAGGGTACAGAGGCGGAATTATGAATGAAATTTATCTAGGGCTAAATTACTATGAAATATACTGAATATTGGTTAAAGATAAATTCAAACCGTTGGCAGATCCATGTTTGAATTTTCGGGTTTCAGACACACGGAAAGGGAAATTTTGTCCAATATTTAGGCGAAATGAAATAAAATTTATACTTTTATGCAAAACTCGCCTTAATATTTTGATTAGAACTCGAGAAGTAAAATTTTATGGATCCGCTATTAACTGTGGCATAATTTTCTATTAAGATAGATAGTAACTATTTTAATTAATCTTGCATATTTCAACATATTAAGACAACCCAATATGAAAGATCAGCAAAAAAAAAAGAAGGTACGTGAAAAGTAAATACTTAATTTTTATCATATACATTTTTTTTAAGAATCAAATATTATACGGAGTATAATTATAACAATATAACACACCTAATAATAACCTGATCAAATATATGTGAGATCATGAGAAAATATCCATAAGAAATTGTCCATAAAATTAAATTTTGGATGACTTAGATAATCCCTTATATACTAAAAGATTAACACACCTAACATATTCCCGCTCAACTAAGCAAATTGCGCTCAACTTGCATATTTCTCGGTATATTCCTTTTTATTCTATTCTACCGCTCAAATAATATTTTCGGTAATATTCTCACTAATGGAACCAGCTTCACTCATTGACGAGTATTGCAAGTATATACCGTAAATACATATACATATATACTCAAAATAATTTACACAATATTCATCAATTCCAATGGAGATTATCTAGCAATTTTCAAATGATTTACACAATTTGTTTTTTGTTTTAGTAATATGGAAKWTGAAGTATTTTTACAATAATGTAACAATATTTATGTATTTTCTTATTAGAAATAAAAATTGAAAATGTAGTTTAATAAATTGTAAATCTAAAAATACCRTGCTGTAGCACATGATCTATACTAGTATTAATACTAATCTTGGATGACATATAGATAATATTAATCCTAGGTAGTTTGATATTTTTTAAAAAAAAGGTAATGTTAAATACAGCCCTAAGGGTTGTATTTAAGGAGGTAAATTTTTCCAAATTTGGTATTATTTTAGGAATTTATGACAGCATTGCACAGAAAATGATGTAATTAAGAACAACATTAAGTATTAATTTCTTTTTTTAACTTCTTAAATACAGCATTTAGGGTCATTTTCCTTAAAAAAAATGGAACAAAACTTCCTTTAAATTAATCACCAAACATCTTGGCAAGTAGTTAACCAAACTACCATTTGCACTTCACTTTGTTTGTGAATATTTAGTACACTGAATAATACTCCCTCCTATCCAGCCTATAGTTCCCCTTTCTCTAATATATGTGAGTTTATTAAGAAGGTGATAAACTGATAATTAAACTCGGTTTCATCTGATACTACTATCTTTTTTTTTGGTGTAAATCATCCGGTTTAATCCGGATTCGAGCCGGGTAGGACCATTAGGGCGGTAAAGCTCTCCCTCATGAGTTTCAACACTGCTGCGTTCCCAGGGCTCGAACACGAGACCTCTGGTTAAGCTAAAACAACCCCTTATCAGTTGATCTAAGTGCTCATCAGTATCTGATACTACTATCGGTGACACATAATCGTGTAATGTTGTTAATTGAAAATTTGGATGATTAATCAAAATCATTAAAAACGTCAAAATCAATCAAAGTCCGTATATTAAGGCACTAACCTCTTTAAATTAAAGTTATGATTTGATCAAATCCGTAATTATAGATGACAAGCACGTGGTAGTTGCACTCGCACATGGCTAAGTACTGATTAGTAGGTAATTGGGTCGGTCTTCCACTTACTTTCCTCCCAAAGTTAACTTTTTTACCGCCTTTTTCCCCCTTTCCCTTTATTTTTCAGCACGGTAAAAAAAACACAACATTTTTACATACCCATCACTTTTCTCCCACTTTCCATCCCAACCACCCGACTCATTAGCGGAGTCAGGATTTGAGAAACTATTTCAATCTTTTCATTGTACAGCTAGCCAGTCGGGTCAAATGTCCCGGCTAAATCCGTCTGCTCACTGTTATCGACGTTGAAGACCAGACAAGAAAACACATAAATATCACTTTTTTCCCTACTTTACTACAAAAAGGATAATAAAATCAGTGACAGTTACGTAACTAATAATTTTATCCCAAGTTGCAACCTGTCACAAAAATATCAGTAAAATTGTTTTCTCATTTTTTCTGGGTATTTCCATTTTTTTCTTTCATATTCGGCTGCGCAAATAGCTGGATTTTGTTCAAATTATTGAATCAAAATCAAGCTGTTAACTACTTCCCATAGTTCCCAACAGCTATTACCTTTTTTGTCTTTTCATTACACAATTTCTTTTGGTTTTCAATATTTCTTGTATTTTTTGATAGAATAATAATAATCACTATCTGGGGTTGTCATCAACTTTTGCCCTTTTTTCTTCTTAATTACGCGTTTCAAGGTTGATTAAACTGTTTAATTTTTTAGTTTTGATTCATAATTTCTAGGAAGCTCAAAAGGGTTTCTTCTGATTTGGGTATATTCAGCTTATTTTGATCTTAATTTTCTCTTTTTCCTGCAGCATATATGATCTGAAAGGTACACTTTTTTTTGCTATTTTAGTTGGTAATTTATAGATGTTTATTATTTATGTTAATCTGGTAGTTATCAGTAAAGTAAAGATCTAATCTTTTTAATGATTTTGTAACTTGATCTGCTTTGAGATTTGTTATCGAGTTAGTCTTGCTTAAGACGGTCTTCAACTAGTATTAAATGGACAATATAGCATGGAATGAGGTCATCTTTAGCTCTTAAGACGGTCTCAAATGAGATTTTATGTGACAATTTGTTTTGAAAGTTGTAGTCTTTCGACTTTTCTACTATGATTCAGCTAATATGGCATGGAAGGAGGCCGTCCTGAACTTAAGACGGTCTTAAATGAGATTTGTTGTCTACAATTTGTTTTGAAAGTTGTAGTCTTCCTACTATGATTGAGCTTAAATTGTTGAATCTTGTTGACTTTTATGCTGAAATTAGAAAATGAAAACATATCTGTGTCTTAAAAAGCGAATTTTGTGGGTTGAGATCTACTGTATGTTAGATTTGTACTTGGGAACTTTCCTTTTTGATGGGGACTAAGGATATTGAAACCCTAGATTTTTGGTCTGCAGGAATAGGAATTTTGTGTACTGTGCTAAAAGAGGAAGAATCATGGGCTATAGAGATTGTTTCTTCATGATGGTCCTTGTACTATCTTTAACATGCCTCATGGAGGAGGTGTGTGGCGATTTCTTGATAGACTGTGGATCACCTAGCAATGTGACTGTCGGTAAACGTGTTTTCCTGGCTGATAGCTATGCCTCGAAATATCTTTCCACTCCTCAAAACATATTAGGCAATTCTTCAGCCACTAACAACTTGGACCTTTATCATACTGCGAGAGTTTTTAATGGAGATTCGAGCTACAAGTTCCCGATTAGTCAGACAGGGAGATACTTTATCCGTCTTTATTTCTTCCCTTTTGCTGTTGGGGCTAATGACTTGAGCACTGCGAGTTTCAGTGTGTCTGCTCAGCAATTTTCACTCCTTAGTGATTTTACTCCTTCAGGATCGGCTTCCATGAAGGAGTTCTCCATCAATGTGACTTCGAAAGACCTTGTTATCAACTTTCATCCCGCCCCGAAGTCTGTGGCTTTCTTGAATGCTCTAGAAGTTGTATTGGTCCCGGATACTCTGATCCAAGATGATGCCACGTTAGTTAACCCATTGGGAAGCTTCAAAGGACTCACATCGAAGGGTCTTGAAACGGTTTTCCGGGTAAATATGGGGGGTCCCACTGTTGACTACAACAATGACTCGCTTTGGCGAAGTTGGGTTCCCGACGATAACTTCTTAGAGAATAAGAATTCCGCCGTAAAGGAGAGTAAGATTGGAGCTGTTAAGTATGCTAATTTTGCAACGATAGACGATGCACCCCCCAGTGTCTATGGCACGTGTAGAAGGATAAACATTCAGGACAACCCGACTGCTAATCTCAATGTCACATGGGACTTTAAAATCGATCCTGGATTCCAATACTTTATTCGGTTTCATTACTGTGACATAGTGAGTGCTAGTTTGAATGAACTCTACTTCAATGTGTTTGTTAATTCTGCTCTAGTTTCTCTTGCCACTGACCTTTCTACTGTAACTGGTAAATTGGCTACTCCTATCTATAATGATTATGTCACAATGTTAGCGACTAGTAACAAGCTAAGCGTAGGCATTGGCACCATTATTGTTAATGGGAACCAACCCGATGGTATTTTGAATGGCCTGGAGATTATGAAGATGAGCAATGATAAGAACAGCTTAGCTGGGGCTGCTGCTAATTCATCCGGGGCGAGTTCCAAGAGTCGTATAGGTATAATAGTTGGGGCAATTGTTGGTGGAGTCTCGTTGATTGTTCTGGCTTTCATTCTCTTCCTGTTTTGTTCAAGGAGGAAACAAAAGCTTTCTCAAGGCCATTCTAAAACCTGGATTCCTCTATCACTCACAGGAGGGACTTTCCACACAACGGGAAGCAAGTACTCGAATGGGACTGTTACCAGCGTGGCTTCCAACTTGGGATACCGCATTCCTTTTGCGGCCGTTCAAGAGGCAACAAACAATTTTGATGAAAGTTGGGTCATTGGAATTGGTGGCTTTGGAAAGGTTTACAAGGGCGAATTAGGGGATGGCACAAAAGTGGCTGTTAAGAGAGGCAACCCTCAATCTCAGCAAGGTCTTGCCGAGTTCCTTACTGAGATAGAAATGCTCTCACAATTCCGGCACAGGCATTTAGTTTCCTTGATTGGGTATTGTGATGAAAAGAATGAGATGATATTGATCTACGAGTACATGGAGAATGGAACCTTAAAGAGTCATCTTTATGGTTCAGGACTTCCTAGTCTGAGCTGGAAGCAGAGGCTAGAGGTATGCATTGGGTCAGCCCGTGGGCTTCATTATTTGCATACTGGTTATGCGAAAGCGGTTATTCATCGTGATGTTAAATCTGCTAATATTTTGCTTGATGAGAACCTAATGGCCAAAGTTGCTGACTTTGGGCTGTCAAAGACGGGACCTGAGCTTGATCAGACTCACGTTAGTACTGCAGTAAAGGGAAGCTTTGGATATCTTGATCCAGAGTATTTCAGAAGACAACAGCTGACTGAGAAGTCAGATGTTTACTCATTTGGAGTGGTCTTGTTTGAAGTTCTTTGCGCGAGGCCCGTTATCGACCCAACTCTACCTAGGGAAATGGTCAATTTAGCTGAATGGGCTTTGAAGTGGCAGAAGAAAGGGCAGTTGGACCAAATCATTGATCCAGCTCTACAAGGCAACATAAAGGCGGAGTCACTAAGGAAGTTTGCAGAAACCGCAGAAAAATGCTTGGCTGACTATGGTGTTGACCGACCTCCCATGGGAGATGTCTTGTGGAATCTGGAGTATGCTCTTCAACTTCAAGAGGCTACTATTCCGGATGATCCCGAAGAACACAGCACAAACTTTATTGGTGATATCTCTCCTCAAGTTAGCAATTTCACTACAAATGATGCCAGTGTTTCTTCTGTCATGCAGTATGAAACAACAACAAATGTCGACGATCTTTCAGGTGTTTCGATGAGCAAGGTCTTCTCACAACTGGTGAAATCTGAGGGCCGGTGATTTCTATCCGAGTTAATAAAACTCGGGAGATTTGGTATTTTTCTTGCTTTCTAACTCCAACTTCGCTCCATGGAACACGACACAGTGTCACGTACCACGTACGGCTATCTTGTGAAAAAAGTTTCATGTTTTTGGACTAAAATGAAGTGTCGTAGTGTCATGCCGTGTTGTATCATGTCATGTGAGAAAGTGAAATTGTCTCAACAAGCAACAAACATCATTATTTGTTATCTGTAGTTCGAGGGTTGAGGGCACTCGAAAGAGCAAGAAGGGTGTTCCTTCTACCAGAGTCTGTGATTTTGTGTTGGTACAACTCAAGTATTGTACATTTCATTAGCTGTTCATTTTAGGCTTTGGTAATTCCATTGAGTTTTGGAAGGATTTGAGTTTAATTACTTCCCTTTATTTTTGTACAAAAGGTTGTACTTTGGGATTTGTTTATTTCTGCAATTTAACTATATAATTGCATGTCGTTTCTTAGCCGACCTCAAATCATTTTGGGATTAAGGTTATGACGACATTGTTGTTGTTGTATGTCATTCTTGGCATTTAGGTTTTATTTCCAGTATGAGTGACTTGCATTTACGATTTTTGCAAATTACACTATGCGACTGTCGTATGCTGCAGAGGTGATAAAAAGTGGCCGTATAATTTTACTCAGACAGTAGAATGTAAATGAGATTTAATAGAGGTGCCATGACCGTGTTCGTAACTGCAGTGTTAGTCAATTACGTACTTGTATTCCTCGAGTCTTGAACTTGCGATGTTGATGAATGGTGGTGGTTATTGATGAACTCATACGTATGTCCCCAGTGCTGAGCAGACGAGCATATAAGTCCAGAAGGGATTCATATGAATGGTGGTGGTTATTGATGAACTCATGCTAATGAATGGTGGTGGCTGTATAAAATCAACCAAAATAATTTAGTTTGAACAAATGTCTCTCTAAATTATAAAACGGGTCAAATAAAAGGAAAAACAAAAACAAAAAGACCGAGTGTTAGCGCTCAATTTAGTTAGGGGATTAGTAAAATTTAAGGGTGTGTGGGCCATTGATTTAAGGAATAATTATTTGGGCCTATATGACGAAATCGATCCATAAGTCGAATAGAAGCCCAAGAAAAGGACGTTGGACTAGGGGAAGTCTTCAAGCGCTCGGGAACTATTTCTAGATGATGCAAGCGGTTATTCAACCGCTCCCCATTAAGGAGTAGTTACAAATAGCCGGTGAATAGGCCTATGTAAAGAAGACATTTTCTCGAGCAAAGAACACAAGTAGAGCTGACCAAAGGAACGGGTCAGCCCGGGTCGACCCGCCACACTGGCTCCTTTTGGCCCAGTCCACTTTTGGCCATGTAAGGCCCGCCGAATTCATGGGCTAGGCCCGGGTTCCATATATCCAGCCCAACCCGTTTATTTTAGGAAAAAAAAAAAATATATGTGAGGCTCGCCAGCCGACCCGCCCCTGCCCTAGCCTGGGTCATACATCCTCCCGCATGGCCTGGCCTAGCCAAGTCCACCTCTCCCATGGGCCGGTTCAGGGCCCATCGAGGTGAGCCCGCCCAAACCCGCCCCGAGTACAACCCTATCCACAAGTACTCTTGTGAAGACTTTAGTTGATGTTGTGTTATCGGTTTTTCTTCATATACAAGTAATCTTGAAGATTTTCGTGTTCAAGTTTGAGAATTATTTCAAATAACCTTGAGAATTAAACTATATAGTGTTGTTTATTAGGCCGTACCTCTATAACCATGGATCGAACCCTTGCAATTAAGGGTAGATCACAAAATGTAAGAGGTTAGTTACGACTTCTAGAAAACCTTAAGCTACTGTGTTTGTTTCAAGACAAAGAAATCTCATCTCATCCACCAATATGAGGCACTACTATTTTATACTCAAAACGAATATGATCCTCTTGGTTAAACCGACTGTTTAGTTTAAAACCGTATCCGCCAATATAAAGGCTGCAAATTCCCGCGAATATGAAGTTTGGGCAAATCTTCCAACTCCGCCTATCTTCTCGTCGTCTTCGATACCTTGGCTCATACTTCTCCGCTTAATCTCCGCATTTCGGTAATTTCGCCTTCTCACTTCAACCTAATTTAATTAAACTTAAATTAGTTTGATTGCATATAATTCTGTATTTGTTCTTAATTTTGATTGTAGTGTAGATTAATATCATTTCTATTGATTTGATTTACATAAGTTTTGACAAATTCGAACTGATTTTTCGACTTTATGTGTTCGATTGTACTCGCGGTTGGTTAGTTGTTAGTTTAATTGATTGATTGATTGATCGTGCGATCAATTGATTGATACTGTAATGCAACCTGAATTAGTTTAATTGATTGATCGATCGATCGATTAATTGATAGGTAGTGTAGTGCAACCTGAATTAGCACGGTGAAGTGTTCTAAGCGATAATTTCGAGTTTTTGTTTTCGGTTTTTTTTGAGGATGATTTGTATTACAAAGGTGTGTGAATTGCAGCTTTTTTGTTGCTTGATGTATTCTTAGCCTGTGTTGTCACTGGTTTGACGACTGCATGCTTTCCTAGAACCACTCATGTTATATAAATGATCAGTATGAGAAGCCGTCTTAGTGTGGGTGAGACTGTTTCAAATGTTCACTGAATCGAGTGAGACCGCATCACATAAGACTTGTTGATTGAGTGCTTTTGGAATGCAGTACTGTTGTGCAACTTCGTATTGAGCATTAAGAAGGGATAAAACAGAATCTTATTCGGTGACTTGTGTTCAAGGCATCTTTCCTCTTTGAAATTTTTATGCCTATATGCTGGTTCTTGTAGTTGTTCTATGTTATGGACAATATATGTCAGCTAGTTAAGCGGGTAAACTCGTGAATAGTAGTAGTAATGGGTTCGGTTTGAATCTGGTTAGCATCAGAACTGCTGATGTAGCTCCCTGTACACCAAAAAAAAAGTAAGGTTTTGGGAGAATTCTTAAATCATGGCTGGCTACGCAAATGCAAATATGGTTTTCCTATAGTCAAGGGAATCAGAATTTCTTCTGGGGCTGTTCTGGAAGAGTTCAAGACGCCAGATGTTTTAGAGGGGTCTTTTGAGGCGTCTGTTTCTCTTAAATTAGAGAGACTGGTGTTTTGAATTACATTGATATCTGTGAGGAAAGCAAGGTTGCTGCTGAAAGGATTATACTGGACTGCTATCTAGGCTAGGTTTGATTAACATGACAGACTTGGTCTCTCTAGTCCAGTTAAGGTTTGATTCCGGTTCGCATCAAAACTGCCGATGTAGCACCCTTTATACCAAAAAAATATTAAGGTTCAGAATTTCTTCTGCAGCCATTCTGGAAAGTTTAAGACGGCAGATGTTTTAGAAGCGTCTGTCTCTCGTTAAGTTAGATGAAATTGGTGTTTTGAATTACGTTTTTGTCCATGAGAAAAGTAAAATCACTGGTGAAAGGATTCTACTGGACAGCTAGCTAGGATAGATATGCTAACGTGATAGATTCAGGGGTCTCTCAGAGGTGCAATTATGTGATGAATTAGTGTGTCATCGACTTAAAGCTGAGTAACATTGTTTAGGTTTAACAAAATCAGGTACCAATGACCAATGTACAATATTAGAAGTGATACATGTCTGACACGGCACAATCAGGGTCGACACACCTGTGGTGGAGAAGCTGAGATCTTCAGATTGAGTTGAATGGCATCAATTAAGAGCGAGAAGCGAAAGGGGATGAAGAATTCAGAGGAGAAAAAGTATGGGGAAGGGTTAAAACCTTTTGAAGTCAATAGAAAAATTAGAGATTGGATTTTAGTTGTCTGTGAACGATCAAGTCATAAATTAGTGATGAAGGCACTAAACATGACTGAATGGAAGCATCTATATAATTTATATAAGATGAGCCGTGTCCATGTCTACATAATCATTCAAAACCCTTGTTTCACTGAGATTGCGTGTGGCTTAATTCTATAATCAGACACTCACAGCTCGTGTTAAGTTTGAGTACGAGTAACATAGTTTCTAACTCACGTAGGAAAGACTGTCTAAAATTTGTTTCTGCTACGATTTTTAGCTGCCAGACCTATGATCATTAATTTACATATTAGTAAAGTGATACAATCAGCATTAGGTTTTTCAACCTCTAGTTTATAAGGAAATGTCATGCATGTATAAGATCAAGAAGAGGGAAGTATGTTGAATGTTCCTTAAAGCTTTATTGTACCAATGTAAGGCCTTAATTCATTATCTCCTTTCTTAACATAAGGTACATGTGTACTTACAATTTTTGCCGAGGTTTTTAGTTGCCAGACTTTTATGCTTCATTAATTTAAGGGTAATTGTCGAGTGAGACAATCAGCATTAAGCTGGATCTTAGAGTTTCGTTTAAAAGGATTGTGACAACGTACAACTTCAACTTATGACAAAAGGTAGAACATCCATGCAAAAGAATAAGTTGATGCTACTACTTGAGATGCTTCTCAGTAAAGACAGTGACTTCATCTTTCTGGTCATATGGCGCTAAATTTTTATGCATTGGAGATTGGAGAGGCAGACTAGGCCTTGCACACCTTTATGATTGTGGATTTAGGGATTAATTACACGATGAAGCGTTGTCTGCTACAGGGAATGAGTAGTGTGTAGTATAGATTCATGATTTTTGTATACGTGTTGGTTATCTAGATTCCCGAGTTTGCTTTCTCCTTTGTGCTTTAGAAGAGGAGAGAGGGGATGGTTGTGATTTCCAGCTTATTAGTTTGCCCGGAGGATGTCTTGGTCGTATATACTGGTTGGATGCTTGTATCAATTGTCAGTGTTGTTTTTTCAGCATTACACTTTTTCTGTGCATTTGAAACTTTCCTGGAATGGGAGAAGGATTGACATGATGAGGAGTTAAGGACCCACCTATGACACTAGACTTGGTACAGGGAGGTGATTATATGAGCGCTCTATGGCTCTAGCCTTTATCTCTTTCTGATCCACCTGCACATATTAAAATCCCTTGCCTAGTTGATAGTTCGCCTTTTGGTTCTAATGATTGTACCGTGTAAGCTGAGAAATTGTGAGCATCTTGTGGAGGAATATTTCATTATGCTGAGGTGCTCCCAAACTCAACTATTCCAAGTTGTAACAGTTTGTTTAAAATTGATGCTGGACCTGAATATGTGATCGCAAACATGGAGTAAACTAATGCTTAATGCCTCCCTCAATGGTAATATAGTTGATTAGGAGAAAGGAACTCTAGGTCTTGCATGTTCTTGAATTTTCATTTCTAGTATATTGTTCTTGTATTTCTAATGTTGGTTTCCGATGATGAAAAGCAGGAAATAAGCTATAATTGTTCTCTGTCATAAAGGTACTGATATATGCTGGGTTACAGGAAATGGAAGCAGGGGATGAGACTCGTAGCCTCCAGTTATCGCCCAAGGCGAAAACAATGCTCGACTACCATGTTTCCCAACGACAACTTAAGGAAACTGAGAGGAAGCTGCTAGCCTGCTAATGGGCAAAAATCTTTGCCGAAAGTTGTGCATGGTAATCCCTATGTGACCTTTAAAGGTATTAGTTTAAAATCATGTCGAAACGTGCAATTCCACTAATGACCATGGTAGTTTAATTGTTACAAGTTTCTTCCTTTTCTTTTGCTGGCTAGTTTGTAGTGCCATTCATGTGCCATCTGAGCTTCTTTCCTTATTTTATTTTCCAAGTGGGTAGAAAGCACCTGGAAGTATGATGACAAAATATAGCAGTTACAGATTTTGTGCATGATATTTGTTAAATATTCTATATGTACCTAGGTATGATGATTTCTCATGTTTTTTAACAATTTATACCTTTTCGGCTTTTCCCATTGTGTAGGGGTCATCAGTCAGGTAGGTTGCGGCTCAGTGTCGATCTTGTCTGGGAGCATTTTATCGGTCAGTTTTGCCTTGTTTTGCCTTTCTTCTGCTTATTTTTCTCACCCCCTTCTATTCATCGTATTTTAATAGTTTATATTTCAGCTGAATATCTATCTTTGGCATAAATGCATAGACATTACTTTCATCAAATAGTTGAATCTTGTGGGTCTGATTAATGCAACCTTATCAATATTAGAAACGTTTGTTTACGAATGACTCATAATGATAATTGAGTCAAGAATTGGCACGATCGACTACCATTTTTGCTCATACCACATCCCCATTTTTTTCAATTAGCCTCGTTTGCTGCCATATAATGTAAGGGAAATTTGAAAAGTGGGGGTAAATAGGAAAATGGAGGGAGTATAAAATTTCGGAATTGATTTAAATTGATAGATTGAAACCTGCATGACTATCATGCATGTCGGGCACGACAAGGGACCTTAAAACTGGATATCTTGTGAATGTAAATCCAAGATTTTATGAACTTTTATCTCTTTACCATCTCAGACCGATTGCCATCTTCCAGGACTATGTGATTTTCTGGTCAAGGTTCCATGATTACAATGCATTTGATTGTAAAATATAGGCATTAGGCCTACACATGTTTGATGTATCTGGACAAGCTAAATTTATATATCTTCCAATTTGGGTTAACAATTCTGTCAAAGACAGTGTAGGGCTCGGCTAGTTTGTAGGAAAAGTAGGCTGCCAAAAAATAAAGTATTTTCCGTTGTTTGGGCCATGGTATAATTTAATTGTCGCTATGAGTTTCAATGATAAAGTTCTTTTTTTTTTGGTGACTATGATAAAGTTCATATTAACTAATAAGTAGACAAGACATGCTGAAGCAATCTGATGATTAGTGTCAAAGTATTAAAATAAGTGAAGCTATTGCAGCTTTTGCTAGAGCCGAGTGCTGTTTTTCTATGAAAAAAAGGAACGGAAAATGCACGCGGTGCCCTTGAGGTTTGTTTTTTTGCCCGAAATACCCAATTTTTTAATCCGGAAACTTTAAGAGGCCATAATTTGTGTTTACGAGTTCAAAAAGTGATAATTTTTTTTTTCAATTTGATCATCTTTCCGAGAACTACGACTTGAGAAAAAAAGTTGTTGAGTTTGGAATTCGTGACCAAGAGATATGGTCACTCAAAGTTTGTTCGTCAAAAAAACTTCGACACGCAATAACTCCTAGCCACGGGATCCAAATATGATAATTTTTTTTTTCAAATCGTAGTTCTCGGAAAGATGATCGATTTGAAAAAAAAAAAATTATCACTTTCTAAAATCGTAAACACGAGTTATGGCCTCTTAACATTTCTCGGATAAAAAAATTAGGTATTTCGGGCAAAATGTCAAACCTCAAGGGCACCTCGTGTATTTTCCGAAAAAAGGAAAGAAAGGGAAAATGACTGACCGAAAATGATTTTTACCTGCATTACTACCTGCATGAATTCTTCATGCAAACTAGTTCACACACTATTCTGAAATCTGAATGGATACGATTTCAATAATTCAATAACCAAGTTAACAAATTCACCCTCTAGCTCTATTTACATGATCTTGCACTAAGACTCTTTTAGTAAACAGAACATAATTTGAATTCGGAAGTAACCTGAGCTATAATCCTTTTTTTTTTTTTTTTCTTGGATACTCAAGTATTATGACTAATTATGGAACTAAACTGGATGAGATGGACTCAAGGAGATGAATCCAATCTTCTCCGTCTTCTTCTCCTGCCAGTTGAGTCCATTCTATATCTGGAGAATAATCTGACTTTTCAAGTTCATCATTCCTTGCAAATCGGCCTCTAACTCTTGACCTGCTATCAGCCAATGTCTTTCTGCAAACATACTGATACCAAGCGTAGGGAGTATATTGTTGTGTTAGTTGAATATGTCCTTCGACTGGTATAACGAATATGCAGGACCAAAAAATGAAATGGTGTAATCAAATTGCAATTGGTATATTTATTAATATGGAGCATCTATGGGATTCTTAAAGTGTGATGTCCTATGTTACCTCAACTCTTATTAGCTCGCTTACCCGTGTTTGACATGTGTCACTCGGACATGATATGACACTTCAACACATCACATAAGCCAAAAACATAGATTTTCCATAAATATAGCTGAGTTCAACAATTGGACAGGCACCTGTATCGGATTTCTAAACGAGTTTGAGTAAAATCATGATTCAAATCTAGACTGACCTGAATTTTTTTGTTGAAATTCCTTTGGCTTCTTTTGTTGCGATACCTTTCAATTCTCTCTCTTTTTTCCTCAGGACTGTATCGACATGGCTTTGTCATACCTTCAATAATGCTAGTGGTTTCGTTTGCCAGCGGACTTCCCCCATGACGTAGAATATTAACACCCTGTCATCAGAAGATCGACCATGTCAGTCAGGTCTATGCAGATAAATCTTTCAACAGGTAATAATCTGAATCTTCTACTATTTTGAAGCTTCTACGATTTTCATAAAAGAACCCCCCCTGTTTCTGAGGGACACTATTTTATTCAGTGACTTGCCTAATCGCCCTGTGTAACTATCTGATTGAGCAGAAAATATTTGACTGCTAACGTCTTTTAACATTTTAAAGAGCACAAAATTTGTCGTATATCTAAATTAGGAATATAAGTGTTTGAGTTCACCATGGAAAAATCTCTTACAAGAGTCAATACGCAAAGAATTACCTGTTCTAGATCACCTGTACTAGGCACTCTTCTTACTGAGCCCAAATCCAGGTTAGAGAGGTTAGGAGGCTTTGAAAAGGGTGTGTGAAGTCCATTTTTAAGGAGCGAGTGACTGCTTAAGCTTCTCTGAAATGAAGTTCTAGTAGAATGAGGTGGATGACTACTAGTACAGCTTAGAGGAGAACTTGGTGAGCCTAAATAACTATTGCCAGTGCATTCGCTTCCTGTACTCGTGCTACCGTTCACATTCTCTAGCATCACTGTCTCATGAACAGAGTCGAATTCACATGTAAAAGACTCTGTGAATAGAGGTGATAAATTAGAAGGATCAAACTGGCCATAGAAGCGAGAGGTCTGGTCGTAGGCATTATAGTTATGATTGTACATGGTGTGTGTGAGTGTAGTGCTTTTGGTGTGAAAATTGATTGCTCTTTGCAAGTATATATATATATGAGAACTTTGTTACGACTTTTCATCGAAACAAAGTTGACTCATTTCTTACATAAGTACTCTAGTACTCTACTAGTACGTTGCCTGTGTCCACCTAGAACTCTACTAGTGCTCCCATTTCCCCTCCGCTCCACCAAGAAAAGTGCATTGGAGTACTGCTGGTCAATTTTTTTTTCCTATTTAAGATTTTGTTATTATTCACGACCGAGAATGGCTATAGAAGTATAGATACAAGGAGGCGAGTGAGTCTAGTTCATTAATTTAAAAAGGATCTATCTTAAAATCAGTTGAGAATAGAAGTAATTCCTTCATACATAGATTAACACTTTTTTTATCAGTGTTTATTTCATGCAACATTTTTAGGGTTTTAACTGTTTAAGCTCTCAAAACACTCAAAATTAAGAGATATGAGAATTTGTGATTTTCTTTCTTGTTTTTCTTATATGATCACATCATTGTTACATACACATCGACTGAAGGTGTAGCCGTGTAGTGACTTATCTTTTTTAAGCTCGCAAATATTTAGAGGACTTTGAATGGAGAGTAGAATAATACGAGTAGATTCTAGTATACCAGGGTTGCAAACAAAGAAGAAAAGAAAGTGTCGATTAGAAAGTGCCGATTAGAATTGAACACGTTTTAGTGGAAAAACGAAAGTTGATTCTGATCGATATGATTGTTAGACAGACCTCAACTGGTTATTTACATGTTTGTTCTTTTCTGAGTACTATACTCGAATGTAAGTAGTTAAGACAGAGGGAGTAATATTATCTTGGTGTCTTAGAGACGTGTAAGGGTAAGAATTGTCTAATATGCATAGTTTCACCAAGCATCGACAATATAGAAGTTTTCTGATAGCCATAATGAAAATTGCGTCAAGAAGTGTTTAATACTCGTACTACTACTTCATAGTATAAGGTCAATAAACACTTTGGTTCAAACATATATGTTTTGAACAACTTGTGACGATGCTAGACATTTGGGTGATTGGTATCAGTATACCAGTCTAACTCTATATCTTTTACGGATGGTGAACACCTGATGGTTTACTTAGTTGAGTTGGATAAATACAGTGAAACTGAAATTTTATCATATCGAAACTGGGAAAGTTTTGTTTAGATGTAATTCGAAATATCAGCATGCTATTGCAAGAAGTCTAAATACAGTGCTTACAAATGTCAGCAACTTGATTGACAGTCACTTATTAGGCATTAGCCATTAGCGATAGAATCATTCACTAGGGTTAAACGCTTATCCTTTTAGTTGAGATAGTTCCGTCATTAACTTCTAATTTAGTTCAGACAACGAAAGGTACCAAATTGGGTAGTAGAGTGTAGACTACTAGAGTAGTTACTGAATGCTAACAAAATGGCGGAAACTAAAGATTTTTATGGGCAGAATAGTAAGTTATTCGGTCTAACAGTGACTAGTAAATCTTTAATATTCACTATTCCTTTTCCTACTTGGTTCTTTATGAGAAATATAAGGTCAAAAGTGAAGGTGAAGTTGGAAGGCTTGCATGGCCCCAGGATGCACTTAAGCAAGCAATAGTAAAAAGATGAAAAGGCCCATCCATTTGATTTGATTCTCTTCACTCATAGAGTCAAGTTACGGCTTGGTGCCCTCTTTCAAAAGAAAAAATCATAGGATATTATATTGGTTTGCTCCTCCCATGTGAAATACTATACACTACTCCTACACTTGTTTTTCTTTTGCCAATTTCCCAATGCCGTCAAGAAGACGGATAGTGCCCCTCTCACAATATGCAAGTGGCATTATCCATGGGGTACTCCATTTCTCTCCCATTTCCCTTCTCATTTGCCTTATTATGAGAGGAGCACTATCCGTCTTCAGCTTATGACGGATACACCCTCTCTACAATAAGTCCTTCCATTGTTGTTCACTTAACTCTGTATTATAAGAAGTGCTCAACCTTACTTTCGGAGAACCGAGTACAACTGTACAAGTGGACCCATATGGTGACCATGCTCCATGACTGGCACAACCAGACACAACGAGCCGCCAAGCCACGAGTCCCCTAGTACACATTCTACTCTGCACAGTGGTTTTGTTAGCTAGGCTTGGTTCGGGTTCGATTGGAGTCTGGATACGAGGTATAAATGTACAATACAACTGAATGGTAGCTGTCAATATGATCTGATTTCAGCCTTGTCTGTGGGAGGCTACATTGGGAGTTTGGGACCATGATAATATTAGACGGGGCCGTGATGGCATATAAGGAAGAGGGTCCATCAAAGCCGGGTACCTAGTAAATATAAGTACTACTGAACAGTACATAATTTATGTAGAACTTAAGCTTTGGAGAATAATGAGAGTATACGTACTTGTTAATAACTTAAGAGTTACAGTAGCACTTGTAACAACGTTTCATTCATGGTTGGGCAATTATTCATTGCAAATTCTCATTTGTGACGGGCGATATTCGTCACTAGCTTGTAATGGGTCAAATAATATCCACTTGGATAGATAAAGACAAGCTATTTGTCATTCCCTAGATACTCTTACTTTTGTCTTATTTATCTAAGCGGGTGATACTTGACCCGTCACAAACTTGTGAGGATATATCCATCACAAGGAGACTTATTGATTACTCATTTAGAAACAGTTGGAAACCAACATTCTCTTTCATATATTGGTTGGCCAAGAAACAGGTCCCAATTTATTACTAATTCCACTTTGCCACCAAACGAATTGTATTGCCTTGCTCTTGTATTGTCACTTTCATTGAAATTTTCTTCTAATTTCTTCAAATTTGATTTGTTTTGTCGTCCTAGCATTGGATCATTTACCTGAAAATATGATTTTATTGCTTCATATCCTTATAATAACAGTACTTATGTTACTTCTTGTCAATGTTTTTCATGATGTAGGTTCATAGTGGATTCGGAAATGTGAATTCATCTTATACCCGATTACAAACATGGAATAGTCAAGTGTTTAGGTAATAAAAAATCTTAACTCGTAAATTCGTAATAGTCAATACATAGGTGATTTACAGACCTTAGCCATATAATTCTCATCACCTTCACCATAATCCATGGCAATGAGGTTCGAATATGTTGTCATATACTGTTCTGTCTATAATTCTATAAACAAAGGCTTGGTATCTTACGTATCCTTATACCGAAAAGGTACTCCGTACTTCCCTATGAGCAATACACTTAACTACTTAAGGTGGGAGGTGGGCCAAGTCTAAACTTTCTAGAATGTAATTTTCTTGCGCAATTCTTACCGCCAACTTTGTATAGGATCGTCTTATAATATACGGCCGGTTAAAAGGAGAATAACTTAAACGAAAATACATGCAAGTGATGGAGGTATGTATTAGTGAGTGTCATTAGTGACATCAGCATGGCAAAATTCACATTTTATTTCAAATATACCCCCCTGCAAATTCCCAGCAAATTTGAGGTTAGCTGTGGCTTAGTTTGAAAGGTGCAAGGTGCGGCTCAAGGCCGAGGCAACAAGGCGCACGCGTTTTGGACACGAGGTGCCTTATTTCTAATAATAAATCTGTATTTTCCAAATAACATTTTGGGTAACAATCCCATTTCAAATAACATTTTGATCAACATCTGAAGGAGTAAAAGTTAGGATTAACGTGGAAAAGAAATGACATACTCCGTAATATCTATGATATGGAAAGTGTGTACTACAGTATGTTAGTACTAGCGAGTCTTGTTAATTGCGCCTTATCTAGAAGGCGCACCTAAAATGAACGGAGGCGTTTTCACTAGTGCCTCTTCAAAGTTGCGCTCTAGGCACACTCAAGTCTCCCTTTTTAAACCAAGAGTAGCCGTATTGCCAGAGCAAAGAGTACGAACTTTCTTCTGTGAAAAATCAAGGCCGTTTAATACTGCACAAAATCCCGTGGTTCCAGCCATTTCTTTTGAGAAACTCTAAGGTAGGACGATAACATTCCTAAGTATTTTAAGAGTTTGCTCGGTTTCAAATCAGACGCGCTTGAAGTACTAGAAATATTGAGTAAATTAGGCAGAGTGAGTGACACAAAACCAAATAAAACTGACTGTTATGTGTTTTGGATTTATTGCAGCCTTAACAGTAATCTGGATATGCAAGATTTATTTGAGCTATTCAATGAATGTTTCACTTTTGACTAATTATGCAAAGGTAATTGTACTGTAACGAGTGACTTGGTGTTGTATATCTTTTACCCTACCTTTGCTTCTCAACTTTCTTTGAACATTCCTGCTATTAAGTGGCATTGTATATTGGTAGTATTATGCAAGTATATGCAAGTCGAGGTAGAAGAGAAAAGGGGGAAGCGGAGGGGTGGTATTTTCTACAGAGTATTTCTTTTCGTATTCCAAAGGTGAACCCGTCGTCTTACAAACAAGGACAGCTATCATGTTGCATGTTGGTCTCATGAGAGAGTCTCTTGGAAGAATTTGACGGACAATTATGCTAATATGCTACTTTCTCCATTCAAATGAATTTCATACACGTTTTGTTGAATATATGTGGGGTATATTTTAACGTATGTTATAAAGTTTATGTTTTTCTGGTTGTATGTTTTTTTTTTTTCTTGGTTGCATGTGTGATTACTTATACTCGATAGTTCTCCCCACCTTATGAGCCTTTTCTAAGGTCAAATCTTTCTTTCCTTCACCATTTTTGCTTTCAGGTTTTAGGACTGTGCACAATGCGCTACTGTAAGTCTGTAACTACAGGAGGCTTAGTAAATCCGTGGAGTACAAAAAATGAGATCAAAAGGTAAACTTTCTCCTTTTCATATGAACCTCTATGATCATTTGTCCATAGTCTATGGTCCTCAACCTTCGGCTAGAATTATGTGCGTGCTAGATGTTAGATTCGATTACTCATTTTCAAGTTTGTAGTGTTTAATACAGCAAAATAGTCCCTAATTCCTAGTACAAGCTAGTTCGTCTCTTTTAAGACTGACATACCCGTCTTAAGATCAAAACGGGTCAAATAACACTCTGCTTGAATGGATGAGATAAGCCTTTTGCCGGTCTAGGCATTCTATTTTTGTCCCATTTATCCTATTTATCTGGTTCAAAGTTTAAAACGGATAGTGTCTTGTGTGATGACTAATGACCAATCCGGAAAAACCTGATTAATTGTTGGGTAGTTTCAGATCTTAAACTGTTAATAGTCGGGTGAGTCAGACCTTCAGTAAGAGAACAATTTGGTTACATCCTCTCTATGTCAACGCACCTGAAAAAAAAAAAAAAAAAAAAAAGATGAAAAATTCAAATTTGCTGGATTTTGAAGCCTCTTGAATTGTTCTGTTGCTTTGACCTTTCTTTGCCTTTTTTTTTTCTCTATGATGTGACAAACTGATAACGACTGTGGTTTTGACTTGCAAAAGGCAATTTACCGGAGTATTCTTGTCATGTTGGTAAAAATGTCAGGGAATATGATCGGATTTTTCATGTCAAATACTTGTGATTATGATCTGTTTTTTATTTTGCCTTGTGTTAATGAAATCTATTTGGGCAATTTTGTTGGCGATGTTTTTTCTATTCAACTCACCAACTAAGTTAGCCGATTACCTAATTCATAATACGGAAGATTCTTTTGGTGTAAAGGCAATATATTGCTGATAGGATTCAAACTCAAGTCATAAGTACCTCCTTTAATGGTTTTACAAGTTTAGTTAGTTGGTATCAGTTGTTCATATATGGAAGATAATAATGAAGTTGTTCAATTAAATTCATGATGTGTTTGAATGTTTAATTTGTTGCTCCGAAATGAGTTTGTACTTGGTAAAATCGTATACCAGTAAAGATGAAAATAAGTTCTTTGAATTCTCAAAGTAAAAGTTGAAATGAATAGCTTTAAGCCTTTTAACTTTGTGAAAATGTTGATGTAATTTATGACAAAAGGCTAAGTAGTTAGCTCTTGCCCAACTCATCCTTTTAAGATACAAAGCGTCTTGCTTGTGACGGACACTATTCGTCATAAGTTGAAGACGAATAGTGCCCCTCTCACAATAAAGCAAGTGGATGGAAAATGGAGCATCTATGTTTGGTGCCACTTGCATATTGTGAGAGGGGCACTATCCGTCTTCAGCTTGTGACGGATAATGCCCGTCTTCAGCTTGTGACGGATAGTGCCCGTCTTCAATGAGAATTTGTGTTTAAGATAAGATAAGATGAGGATTAAAGTGTTGTAGTTTAGAGTACATTTTTTTCCTATGGAAAATAATACGGTGTATCTTTGAGTTGGTTTTCCATGTTATACCCTTCTTTTTTTTTTTTTTTGTATTCTACAGTGTACCTCTAAGGGCATTAGCAATAGAGGTTCATCAAGAGGTTTGTAAGATGACATGTCCATTATTTTAGAGGTTTGTCAACAAACCTTCTATTGTTGGTGATGAGTCTTGAGGTTCATGGATGAGAGGGGTTACAAATTAGTATCCAGGTTTATGGAGAGAGAATGTGAGAGGAGAAAAATTTTAGTGGGCCATGAGATAAACCTTGAAGAGGTTTATTTGTTGTTGATAAGAGGTTTGTAGGTAAATGAGTTTGTATATTAGCTTATGTGGTATAAGAACAAACCTCTTAGAGGTTTGTTTATTGCTAATGCCCTAAACTTCTTACTTATTTCTAGTTTAACTCTCTATTAACTTTATCACTATCAAACAACCATACTTTGACCATTTGTTTAACTTATTGATGTTGTATCACCATCGTATAAGAGAAGTATCACAAATCACTTTTAATAAGCACAAACTATCATTACAAATATTTGTTATAATTCATGTTAGAATATAAAACGAATCAAGGAACTTCAACCATCAGCTTAAGCTTTTGGTTGAGATGGTTTCTTGACATGGTAGCCATGTGACCAAAAGGTCACGGGTTCGAATCCCACTTCCCTCCATTCTAATCAAGGAACTTCAATCTTTTTATTTTATGCATTCGTTAGTTATTTCTAATCAGTCTTTCTGTAACAGCTGCCACTTTTGTGATAGATGGATATGAAGTATCACAATCCACAATTCACTACTGACAACACCAGTAAGTTTACCGAAACTTGTGTTACATTACCTACATTAGCTCTTGTTTGGTTACTTTTGTGCCTCGTAGATGTCGTTGGGTCAATAAGTCAAGTCTTATTCCAAAATTTAGTTGTTAGGTAGGAGACCAGTACAAATTTTTGTTTTTAAGACGGCCACTATTTGTCTTAAGTTTAAGATGGATATCGCCCTCTCACACAAATGCAAGTGGGTATATCCATTTCCCACCCACTTGCATTTGTGTGAGAGGTCATTATTAAGATGGATAGTGACCATCTTAAGCAAGACCTTCTGGGAAACTAGACGGTCTCACGGTAAAATTTAATCCAATAATATCGTCCAAATGTAAATACCGAGTTGATTCGATTTTCAAAAAAAATCATTATTATATTTGATAACTTGATATTCATTTTGAAGATCGATGTTTTTTTTATGTTAAAAGTTTGGTAAAGGCCTGAAACAATTATCTCATTTATTACCGAAGATGTCTCAATTTTGTGGTTAAGACGGAGGTATTGTGGTCAATAGATTTTAAGTTTGAATCTCGATTAAGTTCGCGTTTCGATTGACGAAAAAGAACAATTATCTCATCTATTTTCGAATACTAAAAAAGAACAAGTTTGAATCCCTTCTCCCTTCTATTCTTAATGTCTTGAGTTTAAACTGGTCAAATAGCATACCATATGGATATATAGGACAAATGTTTTGTTTTTTCATATGCAATCTATTTTTGTCTTATTTATCTTACGTGGCTATATTTAACAAATTTTAAGATTAAGACAAATATGTCTATCTTAAATGAGAATTTGTCATTATTAATAATGTGATTTGCATGCATATCAAACATAGCAAACTACCCCAAATAAAAAATACTCCCAAGGTATCTAGAATTTGTCCATAGGCATCTCAACCTTGAGAAGGCAGGGCACATACCCTCTGATGCTCTGACAAAAAGAAAAGTTGTGGCCTGTGGGTATATATGACATGCATAGATGAAGGAAGTTAGTTGGGAGAATGGGAAAGAAAAAGGGTAGAATGAAGAGAGCAGAAAACACATGGTTTGAATATAAGAGCACAATTATTCATCGAAGACGGGCAATATCCGTTATAAGTTGATGACAGATAGTGCTCCTCTCACAATATGCAAGTGACACTATTCATGGGGTGTTCCATTTCTCCCCCACTTGCCCTCCCACTTGCCTTAATGTAACAAAGACATTATCCGTTTTCAGCTTGTGACGGATAGTGTCTGTCAGATGCAAGACGCTTTGATATAAGAGTTGGAGTATAGAGAGAGGTACATTTACTGATTCAGAACGTCTTACTTAAGACGGTCACTATCCGTCTTAAGCTTAAGACGGATAGTGGCCCTCTCACACAAATGCAAGTGGGAGGCAAGTGGGTATATCCATTTTTCACCCACTTGCGTTTCACTTGTATTTATGTGAGAAGTCACTATCCGTTTAAGCTTAAGACGGATAGTGACCGTCTTAAATAAAAATTTGTGTTACTGATTACTTCATACTTTGAGTATTATTCAAGTACACGATTTAATCATCACTCACTTACTCACTTCACTGTCCCCACTGCACGTGACTTTAAAGCTATGGTGGGTTACCATGTGACTTGGTCAACCTCAAGCTCACACCATGTATTATACTACCTACTATAAGTGCTAAATCCGCGCTACGGTGTGTCCCTCCATATTTTTTCTCTTATTTTCTTATTCGTCCATTCCATATTATTCACTAATTTTTTCATCTACGCTCCCCAATTTATAACTATATTTACACAATAATAAAGTTCGCTAACAATATAAATATCACATACAAAAATTTGAAAACTTCCCAAATAAATACTTCTAAAACCAAATGTTCCGATTTTCAAGTTTCAAGCTAAATATAAATCGATAAAACATTAGTTTTGATCGGGTATTGATACGTAGTCTTGGTAAAATTAATTTGTCCAGAATGGGCTGACTTGAATTCGAATTGAGGATCCGATTCTAACCCAAATACATAATGGACCCAATGATATTCGAATTAACCTGAACGTTTATTATCGTATATGACCGTTATTCCCAAATAACTTAATAACAGGCCACCCGAAAATGATCTGATCTCTAAATGGCCCGACCCCACCCGACCTGAATTGATTGAACTCAAACTTGGCCCGATTAACCCATTTGTCAGATCTACTAATACATTAGGGATTGTGACCTTGGCTCGTAGTCGGGTAGCGAAAATGGACACTATCTAAGATAAAGAATGAACAGTGTGTTTGGGACTTCAAATGTCCGGTAGCATGGTATTGATTATTGTCTTTTGTTAAGGTGCAAATATAAGTTTCACATAATTGATGTTTATTATGGCCCTTGTTAAAGTGTGAATTCATGTTCAGTCATCAATAATCACGATGATGAAAGAACAATTTTATAAGTGTCTATGAATGCTAATAGTACAAGGTCTTTTGAAAAAGAGCCCAAAAATAGATATGGGAGGGCTTGATAAAAAAAATGAACAATATCGTATTAGTATGGCAGACCTGGCAAAACGGGTCAACGGGTCGGGTTCGGGTTGTGCCGGTTCGAGTCGGCTTAGTTTGGGTTATTCATTGATTTTGGGTTAATTCGGGTCGGCTCGGGTTATTTCGGGTTTCGGGTTTGTAGTCAAGTCAGTTTCAGGTCAAGCGGGTCGGGTTATTTTGGGTCGGGTCATTTTCGAGTCAATGAATAAGAGAGAAAATGTCATTTTATGTCTTTTCGGTTCAATTAAAGTTATATTTTGTCGGGTCATTTTTGGTTGGGTGGTTTTAGAATGAGTCATTTCGGGTCGGGTCAGTTACGGGTCAAGAAAGCTCGGGTATTTTCGGGTCGGGTCAGGTCAGTTTGGGTTTTCAGGTCACATTCAGGTGATGTAGTTCGGGTCTCGAGTCAGCCTTTTCGGGTCGGGTCGGATTACTTTTGTCAGGTCTATAGTATGGATTGTGAACACCAGCATAGCCGATGCCCAACAAGGAGTATCTACACTTCCACACAATAGCCTTAGCTCGATCGGAGAAAAAGGATTACGTATCTGAGGTAGTACCTCAGACCTTTTAATTTTGGAGCATATACACATTGTTTATGAGCATATTAGTATTTTTAAATTTAGTTTTTTGAGTAATGTTATATTTTTTTTAGTTTAATGTTTTAAATAAATGTACTCAAAAACATATTACTACAAACTCATGATATTTAAAATAGAACTCAAAAACTTTAATATAAAACTCAGAAAATAGATATTAAGAGGTAGTACCTCGGATGTATAGTCCATGAACTGGCTCGATCGGGATGCAAAAATGGGATCTGTTTAAAATGATAGACAAGTAATTATATATAGATTGTGAGTTTGTGGCTAAAGAACGGGATAAGTTTCTAAATTTATGAATATGTTTATGAGAATTGATGGGTAAGATTATTGGTAGTCTTGATATAAGATTAAATTGAGTATTGGAAATCCAAGACTCAACTTAAAAACTTTTGGTGACTCTTGACCCACCATGATTGGAAATTACCCAATTAGTGGATCTCATGTGTCCTTTTTTTTCTAAAAAATAAAAAGAAGTGAAGTGGAAAGTAGAAAAGTAGAGTCTGAGGTGAGTCTGACGGATAATATATAAAGTCTAATGCGGTTCTAAATAATAAAGAAATAATAAAAGTTAGTGGAAAGCTAATGTGGCGGAGTCTTAAGACTTGGAAGAAAATATAATAGTAAAACATGATTTTGATGTAAAAATATAATAGTAAAACATGATTTTGATGTAAACCATTTTATCCAATTTTAGGTGTCATGTCGCGTAAATGGTAGCTTTAGATACCAACATAATTATCAAAAAGGTCTTAATCTAGTGATTAAAACGATATTTTGATAATAGGTTATGGTTTTAATTTTTAAATCCACATCTCCCATATGCATCTCATTTACAACTCTAGTGATTGAATTTTCTCCACGAAAGGAAAACTCTTGTCGTGAATAGAAGAAAAAAAAAAAGAATATTTTCTTCGTTTATCGATTTATTGTAGTGTCAAAGAAACCAATTACTTATAAGTCATGTATTTGTGTGATTATATATTTAATATTGGGTAACTAAATAAGTTTGGTGGAGTGGTTGTTCATCTCATTCCTTAATCATGAGGTCAAAGTTTTGATCCCTCATAACAAACTTTCAACCAGCCATTTATCACTTCGTGAGAACACCCGCGGTAAAAAATTAACGATGAATACCATATAAAAAATAGATTTGTGGTACTTTATAGGCTATAATATATTAATATCGAACATCAAAATTTCAAATAGACGGTCTCTCATTAAGTTATTGAGAGACGCTCTTTTAATATCGAATTGGACGAGTAATCAAAGCGTCTTGTATGTGACGGACACTATCCGTCACAAGTTGAAAACGTATATAGTATTGCTCTCACGATAAGGAAAGTTGGCTGGTGTGAGTGGTAAGAGCTCTCATCTCTTAAACAAGTGGTCAGGGGTTCGATTCCTGACTCTTGCGAATGAAAAGGCCAAACTTGGGAAGAGTCAACCTATTAAATTGCCTTCAATACCCCGAAGGAGATTGCCCTAGCTGTTGGTAGGCAAGTGGGGTGAAAATGGAGCAACCCATAATTGTTGTCACTTATATATTGTGAGAGGGGCACTATCCGTCTTCAGCTCGTGACGGATAGGATCCGTCTTCAATGAAAAGTTGGGACGAGTAATAATAACAACTTTAAATAGAGGACTCAAATAATGTTTTAGGGACTCCCCTTAAATACCCTATACAATAATAATTAATAATACCGACATATTTAAGGTCTAGATTGATCCCAACAATGAGCCAAACACATCACAATTAAGAGAATTAATTAGATTTGAAAATAAAAGAAACAAATGCACAAAAAAAGGGACACTGAAAAGAGACGGCAAATAATGTGGAGCCCATGAATTCCTTGTAATAGGGAACATGCCCCTAATCACGTTACCCTCTTTTCTCTTCCAAAACTCCTTTTCTTATTCACAAGATTTTTGTTGTTTTTTTAACCAAAAAAAATAAATAATCAAATATTTTCAAAAACGACGTCCACCTATTTTCATAACGGTCACTAACTTAGATTCAAACGGCTCACCTAATCTATAACTCCCGTTATCTTTTCCTACGTTAGTTAACCTTCATTTAATTCCTCCCCTCCCATTTTTTTTCAAGTTAACCCGAATGTTTATTATCGGAAATTGTCTTTTATCTTCAAATAACTTGAAAACAACGTACCTGAAATGACCTGACCTGACCTGACTGAATTTTTGCGAAGCTGAATCCAAATTGACCCAACCCGGTTAAACTGTTTGCCAGGTTTAGGTACGGGTTGAGTCATTGTATTCGAGTCATTTTTGGGTCATCTATTAGCAAGTTATTTATGGCTAATTATTTACAATAATAAACATTCTGATCAGGTTATATTTAAGTTAAGTCAACCTCGAATATTGAGTTCGAATGTCGATCGAGTTGAATCAGGTCTGGACAATTTTGTCGGGTCTAGTCCCATGGGTAATAGTACTAGGGCTGTCAATGGTAAGAGTCGGCTCGTTGAGCCATCGGAATCGGCTTGGTCAAAGCTTGGCTCGTGCTCGGTCAAAACGAGCTTGAGCTTGAGCTGAGCTCGGCTAAATACGAGACGAGCCCGAGCTCAACAAGGTTTGGCTCGGAAGCTCGTTTATAAATTTCTTGTATAATCTTTATATTGTAGTATTATTTCTATTTTAAATTATATGTTATTTAGACATTTATATAAGTATATTATGATATAATATTTTTTATTATTTTATAATTTAGTTGTTTTTAAAAATATTTATATTTAGTTAGATTTAAAAGGTGAAAAAGTGAAAATATATAATGACAAAACGAGCTCGAGTTTCAATTTTTTAGGCTCGACGAGCTACAAGCTGAGCCCGAACTCGAGCTAAAAAATTCAAGTCGAGCCCGAGCCCACCCGAGCTCGAGCTCAGCTCGGCTCGTTTACACCCGTGTGTAAGTTGCTATAACGACGTAACTTTCAATTCTCCCACTTCTTTTAATTTTTCAAATTAAACTAATAAAATATTAAAAGAAAAAAAAAAAAAAAAAAAACTCATCATCTTCATCCTTGTTGTATATCTTGAACACTCTCAGGTTATCACTTCCCTTTCTCTCTCTATCTTTGAATTTTTCTCAAGATTTTTCCTTCAATTTTTTTATTATTATTTATTAATTAATTAAGGTAATACATTATCTTTAATGTCATATATTTGAATTTTAATTAATTTATTGTGTTAATTAGCTGTATTAATTTTGACAGATTAAGTCAATTTCGATCCAGCTGCAATGTCACTGTTAATTTCCTCTTATTAATTCTTAATCAAGTTTTATAATCATTAGTTTTACTAATTACTTACATTTGATTGATCTTTAGCTTGATTATTGCAAACAAATCTTTTTGAAATTTAATCACATTTTGATAAATGTAGGATATTGATCTTTAGGGTTTTAAGTTAATTTAATCGATTTGGGGGATTTCTGAGTGTTATTTGTTAATGTTTAGGTGTTATATTGATTGATTGATTGATTGGAGATTTAGTAAGTTTCTAATTTTGGCAATGGAGAGCAAAAGGAGAGTAAATGGTGGTGAAATGAAAATCGTGTCGCCGGCACGGACTCCTAGGTCGACTGATAAGTCGAATTCTAGCAGAGATCTGAGACCTGATAGTTCGACCTCGAATTCTAGTAAGGTTGTTGATAGGGAGAAAGGTGTTAATGTTCAGGTTATTGTGAGATGCAGGTCAGCTGCTGCTGCTGTTAATTTGATTTATTGAATTTGATTGTTAAGTTGATCGTTTCGAGTTTCTGATGGAATGTTGTTTGGGGGTTGAATTGTAGGCCTTTGAATGATGACGAAAAGCGACTTCAGACGCCGGTTGTTATTACTTGTAATGAGATTAGAAGAGAGATTTCTGCTGCTCAGTTCATTGCTAATAAGCAAATTGATAGGACTTTTACCTTTGACAAGGTGATGGCCTTTTGTTTTCGTTTTTTTTCTGTTTCGCGTTGTTGGATTGTTTTGTATTTGACATTTGTTGAGGTGTGATGTGATGATGAAATATTTGCATTTTTGGAATTTAGTTATGAATCCTGTTCTTGGTTGTTTTTGAGTAATGTTATTTCCACTTTTGGAAGCATTAAAGATGAGATGTCAAATTGACAATGTTGCTGGCTTACGTGACAGGTTTTCGGTCCAACGTCGAAACAAAGGGAGTTGTTTGATCATGCTGTGTCTCCCCTTGTTAATGAAATGCTGGAGGGCTACAACTGTACTATCTTTGCATATGGTCAGACGGGAACAGGAAAGACCTACACCATGGAGGGAGGAGCTAGAAAAAAGGTTTTCGGATTTCCTTTACAAAGTTGTGTGTTATTGGGACGTCAAATTTAATTTCGTGTGATGAGTTGACGGTATCTGAAACTTACTGCTCTGTGTTTCCAGAATGGGGAATTCCCTACTGATGCAGGAGTCATCCCTAGATCAGTTCGTCGAATTTTTGACATATTGGAATCACAACAAGCTGAGTACAGCATGAAAGTTTCCTTCTTGGAGCTGTACAATGAGGAGTTAACTGATCTTTTAGCACCTGAGGAATCTTCTAAGTTCGTTGATGACAAATCCAAGAAACCATTGGCTCTAATGGAAGACGGTAAAGCAGGGGTCTTTGTTCGTGGTTTGGAAGAGGAAATTGTGACTACGGCAGATGAAATATACAAAATTTTAGACAAGGGTTCTGCCAAAAGGCGTACAGCAGAGACGCTACTTAACAAACAAAGTAGTCGCTCGCACTCTATTTTTACTATTACAATTCACATAAAGGAGTACACTCCAGAGGGTGAGGAGATGATCAAGTGTGGGAAGCTTAACCTTGTTGACCTTGCTGGTTCAGAGAACATTTCGCGGTCTGGGGCTAGGGAGGTACTGAATTATCTACTTGACTACATGTTTGATATCATGCATGCTAAGTGGTTTCTGAACAACTGCAATCTAGATGGAATCTAAAAGTATGTGAACGTGTTTCTGGACAGGGTCGTGCAAGGGAAGCTGGAGAAATTAACAAAAGTTTACTAACACTCGGTCGTTGCATCAATGCACTGGTTGAACACTCGGGTCATGTTCCTTATAGGTGCGGAAATACAATTTTACTGTCCATGTAAATGTTTGCATGTTCTTATCTAAGTGTTATGAGGTGACCTGAGTGTTGTTTGAATATCAGGGATAGCAAATTGACAAGGATTTTGAGGGATTCGTTGGGTGGGAAAACAAAGACTTGTATCATTGCTACCATAGCTCCGTCTGTTCTTTGTTTGGAAGAAACGCTAAGCACCTTGGATTATGCACATCGTGCTAAGAATATTAAAAACAAGCCAGAGGTCAGTTACTCCTCACCTTTTGTTCTTAGATTGACACTCATTTGTTGCTGTGCCACATGCAAACATAAATTCTTACGACCAAATTTTTGTCCCTTCAACAGATCAATCAAAAGATGGTCAAGTCTGCATTAATGAAGGATTTGTACTTCGAAATAGAACGACTTAAGCAAGGTCTGGCATAGTTTGCTTTATGTCTCTAATTTATTGTTTACCCTTGACAATCTCCTCTCCTTATGTGTGAATTAAAGTATGATTTCTGCCTTAAGCTACGCTTCTGAACCTTTTATGATTTAACTTGATTTGTGGGCAGAGGTTTATGCTGCTAGAGAGAAAAATGGTATTTACATACCTCGGGATCGTTATCTTCAAGAAGAAGCAGAGAAAAAGGTACCATCCCTGCAGTTGCCTGTGCCAATTTTTTAGCCTATAAATTGTGAAAGCGTTTCGCATTAAGCCTTTAACAGTAACCCTTGTATGATACTCTTATCATACAGGCACTGACTGAAAAAGTAGAGAAAATGGAACAAGATATGGAAACCAGAGATAAGGTGCAGCATATACTTGTCTTGATTACAGATGACAAATTATATATGGTTTAGTGCATAATCCTGATGAATAATAATTCAACTGCTCTACAGCAACTCATAGAAGTTCAGGGCCTCTATGATTCTCAACAACGGTTGTCTGAGGAATTGAGTAATAAATTAGGAATGACAGAGGTATCAAATGATTTGCCAAGGTTTTTATTGGTTCATTGCTAATGGACATAGTTTACTTATTAGCTGTATTTTCAGTCCTTGACTTCTTACCTCATTCATCGTTGTCCCCGTCCAGAAAAAGCTCGAGGAGACTGAACATTCACTATCTGATCTTGAAGAGAAGCACAGGCAAGCAAATGCCACAATCAAAGAGAAAGAGTACATTATAAGTAATCTTTTGAGATCAGGTATGCAAAGTTAAACTTGACAATTTCTGACATGAAATTCTACAAGTTTTAAGCTACTTAGCCACAGTTTTGCATGCTTATGTTTGCGTTTTTAGTACATGGCTATATCATTTGTATTGTATGGAAAACATTTTGATCTACGGAGATTCAATCATTTCAGAGAAAGCTCTTGTTGATCGAGCAACTGAACTTCGCACAGAATTGGAGAGTGCTGCTTCAGATATTTCTAGCTTATTTTCAAAGATTGGTACGTATTTAGAAACTGAAGCATGTTCATATTTCTCATTGACAAAATAGACTAATCAGATATACTGTGGTCACAGAGCGCAAGGACAAAATTGAGGATGGGAATAGAAACCTTGTTCAGAAATTTCAATCTCAACTGACACAACAGCTTCAGACACTGCATAAAACAGTGGCTGCTTCTGTAGTCCAGCAAGAGCAACAGCTGAAAGATATGGAAGAAGACATGCAATCTTTTGTATCAACGAAGGCGGAGGTAACTTCATTTACTACGATGTACCTTTGTTCTGGATCCATTTGATGAATTATTAGTTCCTAATTAGTTACCACTCTGCTATTGTAGGCTGCTGAAGAATTAAAGCAACGGCTAGAAAAGCTGAAAGCCATGTATGGCTCTGGCATCAAAACATTGGATGATTTAGCTGGAGAACTTGAAGGAAACACAGAATTGACATTTAGAGACCTGAATTCAGAAGCTTCTAAACATTCATCCGCCATTGAAGAGGTATAAATATTCCCCCAACTCCCCAAGTGAGTGAGATTTAGCAACTAATTTCTTCCATTTGAAGTCTTACTGACATTAGGCTTAATGACAGCAATTCAACCGATTTGCGCACGAGGCTGATGTGTTGCTTGATGGACTCCAAAGAGGTCTATGTGATCAAGAAAATAAATTAATTGCATATTCTCAGAAACAGTTGGAGGTCAGTTCTATGCAACTCTTGTTTATGTAATACTATCAGATTATGCTTGAAGCGTACCAACAAATTACTATTCTTCTCAATATATATATGTACTATTACAGGCACATTCCAGAACTGTGGAGACGACACGATCAATTTCTAAAGTTACTGTCAAATTTTTCGATACCTTAGACACACACGCATCCGAATTGTCGCACATAGTGGAAGAAGCACAAACTACAAATGAACAGAAGTTATCTGACTTGGAGAGACAATTTGAGGTAAGTTTCTGTGGTTCTGGCTACTTGTTTCCATATCTTGTATTTGACTTTTAATGTGCTAGTAATTGGCAAAGCTTGAGTTTCTGTGATTCTGGCGTTTGCAGGAGTGTGCTGCCAAGGAAGAGAAGCAATTGTTAGAGAAAGTGGCGGAGCTACTGGCAAGTTCAAATGCTAGGAAGAAAGAACTGGTTTGCTTCTTTCTCACTACTGTTCATTACTATACAGTTTCCTCGTCATATTTGGTCTTTTGTGAAAAGAAATTTGTCATGCTCTTGTAAATCGAGTTCTAATCTTAGTTCCTTTTGTCATCAGTAAATCACCAAGAGTAATTTTTCTCCATAGTTTTTTCATGTTTGCCCCTTCTTCATTGTTTTATTATCTGATTACATCTATCTTGAGAAAATAATAATTTGAGAGTATATTATGCCTGAGATGGCCTACAAAAGCTCTTGAGCATAGCCTACTTTAGAATTTTGGATGCTTGGCTCGTTTATTTTAATATATATTTCCATCGTTTTGCAGGTTCAGACAGCTGTTCATGGCCTTAGAGAAAATGCAGCGTCCAGAACCAGTCAACTCCAGCAAGAAATGTCAACTATGCAACAAGATACTGCTGCTGTCAAGGCTGACTGGAGAGTTTATGTCGAAAGATCAGAGTCTCAGTACAATGAGGACACTTCTGGTGTAGAAAGTGGAAAGAAAGACCTTGAAGAAATCCTGCATAGCTGGTATATTCATACACTCCACTCCTGCTTTGTTTATTGCTTGTACTCTTTCCTAATCTATTCAATCGTTTCACTTCCAAGCTATTTTCTTCTTTTGATTAATTTTTTGGTTAATATTCATAGCTTAAATAAAGCAAAGATGGGAGCACAGCAGTGGAAGGATGCACAGGAATCATTGCTGAGCCTTGAAAGGAGCAATATTTCTTCTCTTGAATCAATTGTTAAGTGAGTGGCCCAAGTTCATTATCGTTTGTTGTTGATGTTCACAGCTTCACAGCTATGCATAAACACATAATTAACAAGTAGTTGCCGATGCCAACTATTGATAAAGTCATCAAGTAGTGTTAATGATTAACGAGTTGTTCTTTGCTCTGTCAGGGAAGGAATGGATGCCAATCAAAGACTTCGAACAAAGGTTTCTTCTTCTGCATCATCTACTCTAGAAGATGCAAATGTTGCCAACAAAGATCTCCTCGCATCTGTAGACCGTAAGTTTCAGTGTGGATGTTTGTGTTGATAATGTATTTCTTAAGTACTCTGATGCTTCTGATTCGATATTCTAACAATAAAAAATATTGCAGATTCCTTACAACTTGACCACGACGCACGTAGCAATCTTGACTCTATGATTGCTCCTTGCTGTAAAGATGTAAGAGAACTGAAGGGTGGTCATTACCATAAAATTGTAGAGATCACCGACCATGCAGGAAAATGCCTTTTGACGGAATATCGGGTAACAACCCTCGAGTCTTTTCTAATATGATTTGATATCTTGTGATTGCTTTGTTTCCTTTATTTTATATTGGGAATTTGACTCGTATACATTGTCAAACTGTCTCGTCATTGAGATTATCCTCCGATTTTATAGACAGTGAACTTCATATAGATTATCCCCTTGTTTAAAAAAATCACTTTCTTTAGATTATGGGGTGCTATAAATTGCTGCTTTTGATATGCTAAAAATCTGTGGTTGTCAACTAGTTTAACTGGTAACGTCATTAATGTGGTCGTACTCTTAGCTTAGGTTAAAAACCGACTAGCATCAAAACTGTTGTGGCTCTTACATTAAAAAAATATGTAAAGTGAGTCTAAAGTCTGAACTACGGAACAGATCTTGAGACTGCATTTCTGCAGCAAACTCTTGACATTGCCTCTTATTTTCAGAAGTGAGAGCAGTACGTATAAAAGAAAACATTGCTGTATTGGTGCTTTTCAATTTTCAGATAGTAAAAATCTGAACAAATGTATGAAACTTGAGGATGCATTTTTGCAGAAATCAGAAAACACTCTTTAACGTTGCCCTCTTCTTAATTAATAAACAGGTTGACGAGCCAACTTGCTCGACTCCAAGGAAGAGACAAATCTCTCTGCCTAGTGTCACATCAATAGAGGAACTTCGGACACCTGCCTTTGACGAGTTATTGAAGTCATTTTGGGATCATAAGTCCGGAAAACAGGTAAATGGTGACGTGAAACATGTTTTGGGACAATACGAGGGTGCTCAGCCTGTACGAGACCCTAGACTTCCACTCACCGCTATTAACTAAAGTGAGTTGGTCTTTTTTGGTTGGATGCATGTTATATGCAGAAACCATGTACATCTTGTATAGGATTGGTGTCATCTGTGTTACCTAATTCGTTCATTGTTTGCTGGAGAAATCTTATGTTTAGATCGGGAACACACTGTAATTTGATTCAAGAGCATCTTTTTCGTGGTTCTCTGTACTCGTTTTTGGTGTTTGTCAGTCTTGTTATCAATAGACAATACTCTGTTGTAGGACATTCCTAGTTGAATGCCTGAATCAAATGTTACAAGTAGCATATTCCTGTGTTTAGGTTTTGGGTTCACCAATATACTCATCCCTCTTCCAAAGGGCAATGTTATTTACAGTACTGTCTAATACAGTATTCGTGAACCTGGAAGTTCTGATTAAAGTTGTCTGAAGGCATCGAAAATCCAGCTGCAATCCTATTTTTGGGTCACTGTAAAGAGATGCTATTTTGGTGGTGGTGGTGGTGTCCACCGGGATTTTGGTGGATATAACACTGATTGCGATTTGCGATGGGACGGTGGTGATCAGGCGATGCCACGGATTTTCTGGACTTAAGTTGAATAGAAGGGAACTATTAGGTCGTACATCCTCTATCTATAAAAGCTAAAACATTTAGCTTTCTTCTATTGGCGGTTGAAATTTAACAATTGAGGAACAAAGTTGAAGATGTAGGGTTCTCCATGATCTTTACAAAGATTAATTACTCTCTTTCTTCTTTCTTTCTTATTCTAATATTCTAATTATGAAACTTTGTTTCATTAGTAGTCAATAAATTTCATAACTCTTTATTAATATAATATAAAAAAATATACGAATATAAAATAATTCTGAAAAATATGAAAAATCAAAATATTACAAAACCAAACATTGTACATAATTTGTCAAGTTTATTTGGCCCAAGAGTAAAATAAGAAATTCAGACAAAGTATAATAGGAGATTGGGCTAAAATTTATTTGGCCTGAGAGTAATTATTATTATTACTACTTTTATTCGACTTAATTCTAATAATAACATTAATTCATGTATTTTTTTGTACGAATTTAAAAGTCACCCGTGCATTTTTTGCACGGGATTAAAACTAGTTTTTAGAGGAAGAAGTTTGTTACAAGGATTATTCTCATTGTTGGTGTCCCTAACATTTGAAACAATTGATTTTATTTATTTTTAAAAATCAAGAGAAATTTCACTGTTATATAAAATTATTAGTGTAGATCTCGTGCCAATGTACGGTATTTTAGATTGTCATATATATAGAACTTAACAATTAGTGTTAATAATAATATATAAATGAACTTCGAATTTTATTTAAAATTACCTACAATTGTTAATGTGTAATACTAAGAATTAAAATAAAGCGAATTTTACATTTTTACTCTAAATAAAATTGACCATGTAGAAATCATTTTTTTTTAAAATAAGTTTATAATAAAAATAAATAAATAAATAAGATTGTTAGTTAAATTACAAAAATTTATGCTTATTTTTACGCATTTAAAGCCTTTGATGAAGCATGTAACTATTTTTGTAATTTTTGTTACAACATACAGAGTAACAATTTAAACGGAATAACAGATTTAAAAAATAAAAAAAGTGAAAAGTACACACTGATTTTTAATAATAGGAGTAAAATCTGCGTACGTTTTAAATATAATATTTTACGACATTTAAGATACATATATTGGACTAATGAAATAATAATGAATAAAATACATTTGACCCAACTATAAAAAAAAAATAAGAGATATTGTGACATATAAATGCCATATATTAAGTCCAATGTATATCTAGATAAAGTTAGGCCCATTTTTTAGTTAAAAACATTTAGGTGGGAAAATTTCCGATTTTCTTATTGTTTTAGTATAGGGGAGATTTTTTGCACTAAATATTGCTAAAACGAAGAATTGGCCTATGTGAAATTTAACTATCGCGTATGTTACACCTCGGTTTCGGTCATTTCATTACCTATTTCATTAATGGTTGTTTCATTTATTTGTTTACATCCACATTACCAATTGTCCACTTGTCGTAGATTCACAACACTCATAAATGATCCCCTCTTCTCTCATTGATCTTTGTGCCAAATATTTTTTTATAATCAGTTACTTTATCAGCTTCTACTTTCCAGTTACCTTATTAGTTAGTTTTTCCGATTTTAGTTAACTTTTAGAGTTTCAGGTTTCAACTAACTTTTCAGTTAGTTTTATCAAACATAGCCTAAGAACGAATATTAATTACAACAATCATATTGCTGCACGTCGTTACACCTTTTCTTTTGTAAGAATTAAGGACCACATCTCCTATATACTAAAAAATAAGTGTAACACCCCCATCTCCCAAGGAGACTTAACAAGACCTTTCTTGGTAGATAAGGGCGTTACCATCTCAGTTGCCCGAGATAAGTATATCAAACAGATTATCCATGAACATTTATTAAATACTTTACATCCTGCATCATCGGAACAAAAGATACAACTAATAACACTACTACTGCCTAACGACCAACTATATGTCACGCGACCTTCCAACCTCGCAGCCACACCAAGACAACATCCATACTGCCTGAAATTCACACTGTTCACCATCCCCGAATAGATCACCACAATTTTGAAAACAATAAATGAGGCTAGTCAACTGAATAACCAATATAACAACATAGGAATATCATGCAAAAGACATCCAGTCACACTGTAACAACCATTCCTCCAAATTCCATAGTAACCAGTAACCGACTACGCACCAAGGTGTGTAGCCCTGCCAGATTACCCATCGCAACAGGTAATCCACACTGCCAGTGGGGACCGCAACCGTACCACCAAAATCCTTGCTCATCGCAACGAGCGAACCCAGATCATTAATGTACACATCCCCCTTCTGACGGGAGCCACAAGACTCCCCAAAATGGCTCGACAATAACATCCACTAACCAATACAATAATCTCAATCATAAACATAACCACATTAAATCATCACAATACACCTTATACCAATTATACAATCAACTGAGTAGGGAAACCCTACCTTTAGCAATTCTCAAGCAAGCACCGAACACCGCACATATGCACACGGAATACCGCCATCGACACCTACAACAACAAAGACATGACCTTATCACAATCAACCATAATCCTAACCAAACCCACGGATGGTGACGATGACTTATCTTATGCGATAGACTGATGACTAGGCCGTATCCGACTCGCACATCCGCTCCCATGGTGGTCTCCTAGGTGAAGGCTCAATCAACAGGTGATAAGGTGGCAGGAGAAAGAGAGAGAAGTTCTGATTTTAGGTTTTGTGAAAAAAAAAGAAATGAAATGATATTGGGTTTCGACTTCCGCGTAACATTAAATTACGCTAACACTAACGCACTCGGTCGAGTACCATCATACTCGACCGAGTACACCGCACTCGATCGAGTGTCACTCGCACTCGACCGAGTGATCCTTACCAGGTCGAGTTATTGGTCTCAGATGCAATATAACTCCAAGTCCGCCATTACCAAAGGGTCTAACGTGGTCAAAGGTACCTACGGTCAGTCAACGGGTCTCCCAATAAGGCGGGTATTACAATTAGTGTGCTCAAAAAAATTTCCACCAAAATGCATCTTCTTAAATAAAAAACTAATGACAATTAATTATATTCACCTATTTTATTAAACTAATAATGATAATTTATATCATTAAATTATTATCTTTTCATCAATTATATTATTCCCGCTAAACTTTAAACTATAATCTTTTAAATAAAATAAAATAAAATTGATATAAAATATAAATGGCTAAATCTTTAATTGATGTTATTACTAGAGAATGAATTGACTCATACCCCACATACAACAAAAATTAATCTGTTATTATTAGTTTTGTGACAAAAAAATTATAAATTGAAATCATTAGCTTTGGCGGTATAAATATATTTTCACTAAAATATATTCTAGCACATTACTTAATTCTTTTGGTTAATTTTCAGAGTAATATACTAAAAATAAAAAATAAAAATCCTTTATATAATAATCCTAAGTGTAGTATAACAAGATGATGTGCGTCTGTGCGACTAACAATTACGGGGTAAAATTAGTAACGAACAATTCTTACTTGCGATGAAAAAGTGCATCTGACATTTCACAACCACTTTTATTTTATGTCATTATTTAAACCAATTATAAGCCATCACAAGCTTGTAACGTGGTAAAATTAATCATACTTAGACCTGACAAACGGGTCAATCACCGGGTTCAAATCGAAGCAATTTCGGGTCAACAAAGCTCGGGTCATGCTCGAGCCGAGTCGGGTTAATTCAGGTTTCGGGTCACATTCAGGGGTTGTAGTTCGGGTCAATTTCAAGAAAAATGATTTTGAGGTTATATATAAAATTATTTCGCAAATCAATGAAAACATTTGATATCGTTAAACAAAGATATAATATGAGTACGATAAACTTTTTTTAAATAAAATAAGAGCAAGATAGTATCTTATCAGACATGTTCTAGCCAGTCACGATCTTTTCGAACCGAGCCAACGCTAGCTCAGCTTGACTCATTAAACTATCAAGCAAACTTGAATTCGAACCGCTCACGAGCTATCTCGTCTCATTAAGGCATCCACAATAGACAAACCTCTAAAGAGGTTTGTCTATTGACACATCACCATGTTAACAAACTTTTTCAATAACAAACCCTTACCTAACAATAGAGAAACCTTTCCAAGGTTTATATTATAGGACCCACATAATAATTCCATTCAGAGAATTTTTGGCCAAGTGACTCTACAAACCCGTATACTATACAGTAACCATTCTTATCAACAAACCTCCAAACCTATGTCTAGCAATAAAGGCAGTAGTAATAGGAGGTTTGTCAAGGGTTTGTAAGATGACATGTCCTCTATTTTTGAGGTTTGTCTACAAACCCCCTATTGCTAGAGATACATGTTGAGGTTTGTACTTTGTAGTTAAGAAGGGTTATTATGTAGTATACCGGTTTGTGGAGAGAAGTAAGAGAGGGGGTGGGTCCCTTGTATAAACCTTAAAGAAGCTTGCTTATTGTTAGTAATAGGTTTGTTGTAAAAAAGTTTGTGTTTTTGATGAATTGGCATTTGACAAACCTCAAAATGGGTTCATCTACTGTGGATGCCCTGAGGGGTTTGTAGACAAACCTCGACATGTCATCTACAAACCCCTTGACAAACCTCATATTGCTAAGGGCATTAGCAATAGACTAATCTCTAAGAGGTTTGTTCTTATGCCACATAAACTAATATACAAACTCATTTACATACAAACCTCTCACCAACAACAAATAAACCTTTTCAAGGTTTATCTCATAGCCCACTAAACTTTTTCTCCTCTGACATTCTCTCTCCATAAACCTGGATACTAATTTGTAAATTGTAACCCCTCTCATCCATGAACCTCAACACTCATCACCAACAATACAAGGTTTGTTGACAAACCTCTAAACTAATGGACATGTCATCCTACAAACCTCTTGATGAACCTCTATTGCTAATGCCCTAATACCCTAATGCCCTTAAGACCATCCCCAAACAAGGTCACCAACTGGGTCGTGACCTTGTTGGGTCGTGCTAATGACTCATTAAACTAGGATTAAGAAGACGATTTTGGTGACCTTGAATAACTCAGGGTCAATTTGTGACCTTGAGTTRAGACTTGGTGACCTTGAGTTGAGGTTGGTGACCCGACACATGTCATCCTCTCATTTGTTAGTAATTAATAATTGAAAAAGTATGAGAGTTTTTGGTGGGGTAAAGAATGTGGAAAATTATTGGAAAGTGAAAAATGATTGGGTTGGTGACCCAGGTCGTGACCTTCTGCTTGGGAGGGTGAAAGTGAGTCAAGATAAATAAGGTGAGATTAAGGGCTAAAACGTTGGTGACCCAGTTAGCGTGACCTTCTGCTTGAGGATGGTCTAATATCGGCCCTAAAAAGGAAAGAAAAAAAAGGGAAGGGGGAGAGTGAAGTAAAAACTAAAAAAACTAAAAACTAAAAACCAGGGGGAGAGTGGCTAAAGTCTTGTTTCTGCATGTAAAGATGTAGAGGTGTTGTAGTTGGGTCATCATCATCTTCTTCAATATTTATTCTCTCTTCTTCCTCGTTTGTGTTTGTTTGGTGTCCTTTTTCGTCTTTTCATCTCACGGACTCTTTTTCTCCACGTCCTCCCTTCCCTTCGTCTTCGTCTTCTTCCCTTTCCCTCTTCATCCTTCTTTTCTATATTATTATACTAGTATAAATACACGCCCCCTCTTTCTCTTTCTATCTCTATTTTTTAATATAATATAATATACTCACTTCTAGGGTTTCCTCAGTTTCGCTTTTTCCCCCAATTTCCGCCTCCTTTACCATTCATTTCGATCCTCTTTCTCTATTCGCGCTTTCAGGTATTTTCTTTGATCCTATCAATTTTTTTGCTTTATTCTTTTTGTTTTTTTCGTTTAATTGTATTCGATTATGTTACAATTGGGAGAGATATTTTGATTTGATTTGATTTGATTTGTATTATTCTGGTGATTGATTCATATATTGATTGATTGATTGATTCGTTGGTTGATTGGTTGGTTGGTTATTTCTAGGGTTTTGAAGTTTTGTTGATTTGGGAATAAGTAGTTTGTTTGATTTGGGGGGTGTTGTGGGATTATGTGTGATGGCTATTGAAAAGAGCAACGTAAAGGTGGCGGTGTCGAGGATGGATACGGAGTTTTTGATTGGTAGTAAGAGTAGGGAAAGTATGTCGAGTGATGGGGACGAGCTTGGTCCAAAGAACTCTGTGGATTCTGAGGATGATGATGAGTTTGATGATGCTGATTCTGGGGCTGGGTCGGATGATTTTGATTTGTTGGAGTTAGGGGAGACGGGGTCTGAGTTTTGCCAGGTTGGTGATCAAACGTGTTGTATTCCGTTTGAGCTTTATGATCTGCCTGATTTACACGGGATTTTGTCGTTGGAGGTGTGGAACGAGTGCTTGACTGAGGAGGAGAGGTTTAGTCTGACAAAGTATTTGCCTGATATGGATCAAGAGATTTTTATGCGTACCTTGAAGGAGCTCTTTGATGGGGGAAATATTCATTTTGGCAATCCTATAGATATGTTGTACGGCATGTTGAAAGGAGGGTTGTGTGAGCCGAGAGTTGCTCTTTATCGCCAAGGACTGAACTTCTTTCAGATGCACCAACACTATCATTTTTTGCATAACCGTCAGGATTCCATGGTTGCCAGTTTTCTACAGATGAGGGACGCTTGGCAAAAATGTAAGGGTTATGGTATTGAAGAGAAACTACGTGTCTTGAATATCATTAGAAGTCGGAAGAGGTTGACTGGGGAGAAGAACGTGGGTGTGGGTTCTGATTCTTCTGAAATGGAGGAATCGGCTGAAGCTATTTCTAATTTGAGGTCAAAGGGAAGGAGTTCTGTGTCGAAAGTAGTGTGTAAGCCTTTGTATGGCACCGGCCCTGCTGTGGATGTATTTTCACGTGGAGGGGGATTGGCTGCCGAGGGGAAGCCTAATTCTAGGCTGTTAATGGCCGGTTCAAAATCTCCTTTGCAGAGTGAACTAGTTCCGCGTTTCCGCCATGGCCATCAGAGTATTAAGACTGGCTCATATGGCCCAGACTCCGTTATACCTAGAGGAGGTAAGGCATCTGCTTACAATGATGAACAAGAAAGGATATATGAGATGGCTTCCCAGAGGGATGCGAATGTTGCACAGGGCAATAGGATAGATAGTGTTCAAGCTATGAAGCGTGGGAAGAAGCGTATAGCACCCGGTGGTGGTGAATATGATATTGACGGCTATTCATCTGCACTTCATTCGGCAAAGACTAAATTTTCTGGTAATGGAAGAGATTTGAACATTAATCAGCTGTCCGACATTAAAGTGTTAACTGCCAAGCCATCAAATGTTAGAGGCTTCTACGACCCTGCTAAAAGGACTAAGTATGGGATGCCGACGTATGAGGATCAAATGGGACCTTTGAAAGGGCGACCAGCACAGATGGCTATGAAAGGGAACATGGGTAACTATATTGATTATTGGAGTAAGAAAGCACCGAGACAAGCGTACTTAATGGATCCATCCTTCAATTATGCAGACAAGGATGTTGATACCAGGAAAATAAATATGGGTAAAGAAGTTCCAAGTTCCAGATTTATAACTCCGCAATCTATGGGGAACAGCCGTGTGGATGATAGAAATTATCTTCATGGGAAACAATCAAAAGTGTTTAAGGATAATATTAGAGGGGGTACATTGTGGAATGAAGGGTCCAGTATGTTTCCATTGAAGAGTGAAAGAATGTTTCATGGAGGTGAGGATACAGAGTCAGACTCATCGGATCAACCCGAAGAAGAGGAGAAAAACCATTTGATTATGCCGAACCGTGGAATGCATGGCTATTTGGAGACTCCTCGGTCTTCTTTGTATGGATCAGCAATTGACAAGAAAGAGAAACAAGCCAAAAGAAGTGTCAAGGGAAATGTTGTGGCGTTTGAAGGCGTGATGCCTTCTCCCGGCACCATTGGTGATTTGGCCAGACGTTTGCAGGGTCAAGAGATTGATAACTATTATTTGAAAGCCAGGCAAAGTGGAAAGACACAGCATCTTGATGCCCCTCAGGATTTCACATCACGGTTTCCAGAAAATTGTTACTATGGTGATCTGGGAAATACAAATGTTGATACAAATAGAATATCATCTTACGTTCTCGGAAGGAATGGACAAGTGCAAGGTCTACCTGTGCCCATGAATAGTGCCTTCCCTCTTGAAAGAAGGCTGAGAGAAAATGTTGGTTATGACACCCTGTCTCGTAAGTCAAATTACATGCAAGACTACTCTATGCAAGAGAATGAGGTTAGATTTGAACACAGTCCCATAAGGCGTGACAACAGACGTTTTGATGCTACACTAATTGGCTGCACTTCAACTGGCAAGAAGTACAAGAGAAAAGAGGGGTTGACAGAAATGGATGAGCAGGTAGGATCTGATTATATGCATTCTCATGAACCAGTCTTTGAATCCATTTCCTTGAAGCATCGGGGAAGGAAGAGGCGAGAAGAGAATGGCTCCCCATGTGCTGGGCCATCAGAGCAACCTGTTGTAGAGGTTGTAGTGGAAGATTTGGAGCCGGAAATTAAACCACCAAAGAAGCCTTCCCCTCCGATAACTCCCACTATACATACTGGCTTCTCTTTTTCAGTTATACACCTTCTTTCAGCTGTACGTGTTTCATTGATAACTCCCAGTACTGTAGACTCCTCGGAGGCTCAGAAAAATCCCGAGAATCTTGCTGCAGGAACTATTGATCAGAATGGAAAGCAAGAACAAACAAATGGTTCCGGTGAACAAATTGATGTCAATAATCCTGCAAATCCTGAACAAACAAGTACCCCTTCTCTTACTGTCCATGAAATTGTGAATCGTGTTAGATCAAATCCAGGGGATCCCAAAATTCTTGAGACGCAGGAGCCACTTAACGAATTGGTCAGAGGAGTTTTGAAGGTATTTGCATCCAAAACAGCTCCTTTAGGAGCCAAGGGTTGGAAGCCTCTCATATCTTATGATAAATCGACAAAGTGCTGGTCTTGGACAGGACCAGGTCCGCAGACTCCAACAGATGACGATCCCATTGAAGAGGTGATTTCCCCTGAGGCTTGGAGAATCCCTCGTAAAATGCTAGTGAAGTTGGTTGATTCTTTTGCCAATTGGCTTAAATGTGGTCAAGAGACCTTGCAGCAAATTGGAAGTCTTCCTGCTCCACCTGCAGAGCTGATGGAACTCAACTTTGATGAGAAAGAAAGGTTTAAGGACCTGAGAGCGCAGAAGAGTCTCCCCACCTTTAGCCCTAGCACGGATGAAGTCCGGGCTTATTTCCGTAAGGAAGAGCATCTCAGGTACTCTGTTCCTGATAGAGCATTCAATTATACTGCTGCTGATGGTAAAAAATCTATAGTTGCTCCGTTAAGAAGATGTGGTGGTAAGCCGACCTCAAAAGCTCGAGATCACTTCATGTTGAAACCCGATCGGCCTCCTCATGTGACAATTCTTTGTCTTGTGAGAGATGCGGCTGCCAGGTTACCAGGGAGCATTGGTACCAGGGCTGATGTTTGCACTTTGATACGGGACTCTCAGTACGTCGTGGAAGATGTTTCTGATGCCCAGGTTAATCAAGTGGTTAGTGGAGCCTTGGATCGTTTGCATTACGAGCGTGATCCTTGTGTACAATTCGATGGGGAAAGGAAACTCTGGGTCTACTTGCATAGAGTTAGAGAAGAAGAAGATTTTGAGGATGATGGTACTTCCTCTACAAAGAAATGGAAGAGGCAGAAGAAAGATGCTTCTGAGCAGGATGACCAAGTCACGATCGCTTCCGCTGATAATACGGAACCTACTGGCTTGGATCCAAGTTCTGATCTTAATGCTGACCTGTCATGTATGAACGATGATGCAAAAGAGAGATTAGAAGGTGAAGCAAAGGCCAAACATATTCCTGAACAGGGTGCTACAATTGAAAGTGGATCACACTGCTTGGAGAACTCCAAAAATGAAGAGAATTCCAAAAATAAAGATTTTGATGATGGGGCATAGGACAGGGTGAAAGGCAGGTTCAACTTGAGTGACCTCCCTAAAATGTACGCTTTCCAGGTAATGTATTTGGATATACATGTTCTTGATTTTTAATGTCCTCAGTAATTTAACCACTATGTTACCGATGGGGTCTTGGGACCCTTCAGTGCTTTGGTAAATGACGTTTTACATTGCTAAATTTTCTGATTTAAATTTTTTGTACCCATGCTCGAGCATTCCTAGCTCCCACTAACTGTGCTTCTTGATGTGATAGTATCTCTTCCTTGGTTGTGTGTATTCATTGTTCCTCATTTGAGATTTTGGAAAATTTATTTGTAAGAACTCTCAATTCTACATTTTGAAGATTTAGTATGTGGAGAAGATTATTGCGCTGTTGAAATACCTCTGCTTTTGACTAAATAGTTATGATTTTGACTAATAGTTCTGCATGTTCTGCTGTTAGCTCTTATGTAGCTTTTGAAAGTGAGATGTGTATTTGGGATACATGTTATGACGTAGGCAACTAAAAACTTATCCTAAGTACTCAGGAAGTAATTTAATGAGGAACACATTCCAAATATTTGGTACTTCTATTCTATTCACGAATTTCACCCTGCTACAAAGCTGTCAAATCCAAGAAGCTCTTGTTCAAAATTCTACTCTATGATTTCCAACCACTTGACTTGATTTACAGCAACAAACGTTGGAATTTTCTTTCCTATTTTCACACTCCATCTAACTGAAAGCAATTGTCAAGCAATATCTTTTGTTTGGAGACTAGGAACATCTCTTAAAGTCTTAAACAATTTTTCTAGATGGTCGAATGTGTCAAATGACGGTTCTAATAGATGGTTCATGTCAGTTGACCCCAAGTCATTTTGGAATTATTGCTTTGATGTTGTTTGTTGGAATGTGTCATGTAATGCTGACTGTGGACTTTCCCTTAGCCCTTGCTCTTTCCCAACATTATATCCTGCTTGGACTCTAGATGTCCTCTTGTGCTTGATTCCAGTTCTCTGTATGCTCATGACTATTGTTCAATGCTTGTAGCTTGTAGTTGTTGAAGGACTCATATTTATGTTCCATTTGGTGCAGATTCTGAATTCAAGCTCTCACAGATCGGCCTCCGGCTAAAAGTATGACAGTTTGTGTACATTCTTAATGAGGTTTGACAATTTTTGTGTATGACTGATGAAGCAGAAAATTAGCTAATTCTAACATGTTGGGAAGAAATGGGGTTAAATTTTATTTTGGCTTGTGAATATAACTAGGACAGGTAGGTTTTCCCATATCGCGTCGTAAATAATGTCGTTATTATCATATTATTTTTTTTGACCTAAACCTAAAGGCTCCTGTGTCTTAAAACTTTTGCAATTACTGTACTCGGCACTATATATCTGCAACTCCCATTGTCGTTTTTTTCTTCTCTCCTTTGTAACGTGTTTCTTGTTAATATTCAATAATCTGGAAAATAGCATTACATTTTCACTTATCAGCACCAAAAAAAAAATACCTGGTGTGTTGTAGCGGTGTTTTGATTATTTTTGTGGGGGCTAATTTAAGAATAATAATGGTGGTATCTTCTTACATATTGATGATACCAGTTAACTAAGAGCGAGTCCCACAAGGTCTTGTAGTCTTGTACTACGTAATAGAAGTAGCGTATTAGAAGGTTCCACAAGGTCTTGTAGTCTTGTACTACGTAATAGAAGTAGCGTATTAGAAGGTTCCTAGATAGTTTGCTTGTGTTTCTTTTAGAAGTTGGATCTCCTGTACTAATACATGGTTTTGTTTTCTCTATTGGTTTATTATCATCGTCACTGTTCATGTAATTCATTTTGGGACTTGGTATTGATGTATTTTCTCTAGTTGTGACTAATGTAATGCTCAATGTATTCGAGATTTCATGTATTTGACTTCTAAGATGCTGTCGTCTGTAAAGCTGTTTGCACCCTTGTACATAATACTTCCGAAAAACATGGGTAACAGTTTCTGGCCTGTGTGTTGCACTTGCAATGATGTTTTGCTGCTCTATTGGCTATTGCTCCTGAACGCCATCCGGATGTATCTGTAGTTTGCTTGAATTCTCCAATTTTGCTTGAATTCTAGCGCCTTGTTAATAGAATATTTCTCCAATTTTGTTTTTACGTTCAAGTAAACGTCCAGGGCTCAGTCGGTTGGGATGAAGAGAAAGGGATTGGACAACGGTTAGGAGAGGTCAGAGGTACACTTAGCTCTACTAATCTCAGGAATTACTTTTAGCTCTTATGGTTTTATTTTTAGGTCATCAACGATTAATCCAACTTTGATAACAGTAAAACGTATTGAATGGTAATAAACTAATATTTTTTTTTTTTTGGTTCAAATGAGCGCACTATGTCGTGGGTGAGAATCGAACCCCCAACTTCATGGTTGGGGTAAGATAGCTCTTACCACTTGAGCTAGCTCTTGTTCTCTGGTAATAAACTAATATAGTAATGTGGATCCCATGAATTCATCTTAAAAACAACACAAAAGCAGATCCGCTTAAACAACGTGCATGCAACTTATCTTCACAAACTACATCAATCTAGTACTATATTATTGCTGTATTTGTAAGACCAAGTGAATGCATGGATCCCATGAATTCATCTTTGAATTTTTCTTGTTTGCTTACATTGAATCTCCAGAGGATCTTTATATTCTATTAAAATATTAAATATATGTATGTATGTATATGTATTGGTGATTGGTTGAGGAAGGATAAATTATCCATAATTACCTTTTGAAATATCAGTACTAAGCCATCTGCAATTAAACAGACTACAGTTACGGCATCATTGAGTCATTTCTTTATCACTCTCGAAAAACGTCAGTTAATTCTCTCCAAGATATGCTATTTGTTGGGTTCTTCTACTAAGATATTTGAAAAAGATAACGAGCAGCATTGTTAGATGCTGCAAGGAAAGGATTAGGTATACTAGGTGTGGGCAGTGGGTTGTGGGTTGTGGGAAATCCTGGTGAAGCAAACAATGAAAAGAGCACGCGCTGCCAGAGGGTTGCTGGGTTTAAGGTTTATCGACAACACTGGTAAACATGGCGATTCATGGAATTCTGTTGAAACGAGGTTCAATCAGCGTGCCCTTCAAGGCAGGCTTCACAAGGACTCTTTTGAAGCTGTCAATGGTATCGACTTCGTCTCTGTTTCCTTTATTCATGTTTAGAGTCTATGCATTTAAAGAAAATGTTCAGACTTATCATTTCCACAATTATGGGCCTGTACATTTGCTTTTCCTCCTGATCATAGACATGTTTAGGTTCTGTGGTATACTGGTATGGTTTGGTAATGATTTTTCTAGATGATCTGAGTTTTGAGGTGATTTCTGAATGACTTGTTTCCTGTTGTTCCTTTGGGGGTTGAAAAAAAGGAATGGGGGATTCGAAAGAATTTGCAGCAGAGTTATATGATACCTTGTTAAGGAGAAGGAATGTGGACTCGTCAGGAGGGATTACAATCAATGAAATGAAGATGTTTTGGGAAGATATGACTAGCCAAGATATTGATGCCCGTTTACAGATTTTCTTTGACCTGTAAGCTCACAATTAACCTTTCGTGCCAAGATAATTTGCGTATTTCATTTCCGTAGAAAAACTTATTTGATAATGGGCTTAATATGTAGGTGTGACAAGAATGGAGATGGTAAATTATCTGAGGAAGAGGTTCGCGAGGTGATGAATTCAAAACAACTTTTTCTTATGTTTACGTCCTGCTCTCAAGCTAGAAATTCCTCAGAGCTGACTTCAATTCTACATATGTAGGTTTTAGTGTTGAGTGCCTCGGCTAACAAACTAAATAAGCTCAAGACGCAAGCAGGAGAATACGCGGCTTTGATCATGGAAGAGCTAGATCCAGATCATCTAGGGTATATTGAGGTACTTYTAGATTCGAGAATTAACTATATTCTTATTCGGATGGTTTTACAGTATCTTATCAGACGAGAGTTTCTGTTAATGCGCAGATATGGCAACTTGATACATTACTTAGGGGAATGGTGACATCTACAGACGAAGGAATCCAATTGAAGAGTACGAATACCTTAATTGAAACAATGATCCGAAAAAGGTCCAGACATCCAATCGCAGGACAACTAAATAGTACACTGGATTTTGCCCTAGATAACTGGAAAACATTCTGGGTAGTTGGGCTTTGGCTAAGTATAAATGCTATCCTCTTCAACTACAAATTTAACGATAGCAAGCACAGTCAAGCCTTTCCGATCATGGGGTATTGTGTTTGTGTGGCCAAGGGTGCAGCTGAGACTCTCAAACTTAATATGGCTCTCATATTACTTCCCGTATGTAGAAGAACCCTCACCCGATTAAGATCAACTTTTCTTTGTAATATATTTCCTTTCGACGATAATATTAAGTTTCACAAGATGATAGCAGCAGGGATCACAGTTGGAACATTTTTGCACACTTTGATGCATATATCTTGTAACTATCCAAGGGCCATTTATTGCCCAAAGACTTCATTCATCAACTATCTAGAACCCATATTCAACTCCAGGCAGCCAACTTATATGGATTTGATAATAAGTATACCTGGGGTGACAGGGATTCTCATGGTAGTTCTAATGGGTTTTACCTTCACTCTGGCAACTCAATCATTTAGGAGGAATTTTATCAAGTTGCCATGGCCTTTTCTCCACTTCGCTGGATTCAATGCCTTCTGGTACTCACATCATCTGCTGGCGGTTGTCTATGCTCTCTTGGTTATTCATGGATATTTTCTGAAGTTCACCAAGGAGTGGTACGAAAAAACGGTATGTTCACAAAACTTTGTATGATGGTAAGTGCTCATAAGTCTGATCTTAGGACTTAAGTGGGATTGATTTGAAAATAATGTTGGCATAAATTTGGAAAACACAGTTGTATCTGACTGACAATTACCTCATAATGTAAACCTTGCACATGTACTCATGGTGCGTAATGCTGACGCGAATCTTAATCTATCTGACTGACAATTACCTCATAATGTACGATGACTATTGCAGACATGGATGTATCTACTTTTCCCGATTGCCCTCTACGCTAGTGAGAGAACACTAACATCTGTTCACGACTACAATCATCATGTCAACATCCTAAAGGTCTTGAATCAGTTATATGAAGTTTTAATCTGCTAAAAATCACTCTTTAGATAAGTAGTTCTCTGTGACTGCAGGCTGTCATATATGCAGGAAATGTTGTTGCATTATATATGAGCAAACCGCCTAACTTTAAGTACAAGAGTGGAATGTATGTGTTCGTCAAGTGGCCAGATGTCTCTAGCTTTGAGTGGTAACTTTACAGACTGC
>VHZZ01000006.1:1019993-1035418 GCA_009801015.1 Silene noctiflora
CAATTAGTGACCACAAGAGCAGGATATGCAGAGTGACTCACATTTCCAAGGGTGATTCTGCAGGACTATGCAGAGGAATATTATTCAAAAGGTGTGGATCTCTAATGATTTAACAGTTTTGCAGTTATTACTTGTACATTAAAAGAACCATGGGTTAGAATCAAATCAAACAATTAATGTAAGTGCTAACCTAGGTAATTAACATATTTCAAGCTTAAAGACCATAATTATATACTATGACATTCCTCATTACGATTCTTGTGCTCGAAAGGGAATAACGAGGGGTCTGATATATGCAGTCATTCCCGTCAATTATTGGAAACGCGACCACCAAAAAATGACAAAAAAATTTAAGCCTCAATAGACTGGACAGCATATGGACATGTCATTGATTATATTCACAAAACTTACTATCCATACCCTACCACTTTGCAAACCCATCATGTGGCAATTTCCCTATGTTGATTACTAATTAAAGCATTGGGTCAGTTGCTTCGATTACGACGCAGACGTAAACAGATGAAAAGAGATTATCCAAAATTTTCATAAAACAACTCAGCAAAATCCTTCAGCCAAAACATATTTCAGATCCCTTAACATGCTGCGGGTTCAAAGAAGACGTTTCATGCTATAGACGAATATGGACCAGAAATTTTCCCATGACTCAAATGACCAGCATTCTTAGCATATATGCTATACGTATTTCAGATTTTCAGCACTCATCACAATGCTTCTACAAATTAAAATTATACGAAACATTACACAATGTTTCCAAGGGTTTATTATTGAAACAAATCGAGGGAATAATCATGGTACTAATTCTACAATGTGGCAAATTTACCACGTATGAGGTGGTAACGGCTGCATTTATTCACTAAGTTAGATATTACAATTGAAACAAATGTTTAATATACACAATGGTAGTACTAGGCCATTAGTACTTCTTCATATCGAAATTAGAATGCAAAGGCAGTAGTAGGCTAGTATTCATACCTTTGGCTAGCAAAAATACTGCTTTACGAGTCCTCAAAAGCTTTATGAATGAAACTCCTGTACTTAAGTTTCCACTTAATATATGAATAGAGTAACAGGCGATGACCAGAAAAATGGCAAAAAAAACCATGAAATCCCCATGCCTTAGAGCTAAGCCTCACATGGCACTGCTTTCTACACTGTCAAGCCCATAAAACTTCATATCATGTCGTATAATTATGGTTTAATTTGCAGCTTCTAAGACCCACCATTTTTACGCTTAACGGTTAAATTCTATGTTACTCCTAATCTGTTGTATGTGCCAGCCAAAGTGTCGAATACGACTACTTTATGAAAAAGTTAAAAGTTTTCTAGTTATGTCGTGTTAATACATGACATGCAATCAAAGTGAAGTGTCTAAGTGACACAAACTGAATTATGTACGAGTAATAATTAAGAGACGAGAGTAAAAATGAAGATACAAGTTCAGGAAAGTGGCAAAAAACTAACAGGAGGTCTATTCTAGCACGTTGGCATCACACTGCTTTTACCGGCAGTTGGGTTGCATAACTATACACCCCATGCTCCTTTCACTTGTCTTTTATTAGTTGGATGTCTTGACCAGGCAATTATCTCATACACCAAGCCAAACTATGTAGAACCCATCTACAGTTCCTCACCACATGTTGCAAAAGATATTTATTTCCGTTTTTTTGTTTTATTAAAATACAGTATCAAAGAAGAAAGCTTTAAATGCACCAAGGCTTAGAAGCTGTACATAAAACCCGGATACTTAAATGCACATAAAAGGGACAGCGGTAAAGGTCCAACTTGGATAGAATCGTAGAAATGCATCCCTTCGTGTGTCAATTCTTCTACTTCCTCCGTCTCATTCATTTGTTTTCTTAGTTAAAATACTCCTAACAAAGGGATTAATTGTCAAAACAGACTTCTATATTTCTACGGATTTCTACGTAAATTCTTATAAGACTGCTTCCAGAAGTACTCCACTTGATATGCAAAATGTATGCCCAATTTTTATGATCAAGTTTTTCTTATAATTGAAGAGATTTACTTATATACTCCCTCCGTTTTTTTTAATGATGTTCCCATTTTTTTAATTTATGTGAGGAGTATTTTAATGAAATGGGAACATCATAAAGATATAGAGGGAGTACCATTTTGGTCTTATTTCGTCTGTTATTTACCTCAAAAAGAAAAAAAGAATTTAACGATCGAAGTTAGCGAACTTTGACAACAATAGAGACACTTTAACAAGGAGTAAGTACTTATTTTGCTCTCCTTGTTAAAATAATCTATAAAGAGTTATAGACCATATTCAAGATTGTCTATATAAACCCAAATCATATGCAAAGTAATGAATTTCAAGAATGTCGGGTTCCTCCACCCTAATCTTTTCGAATGAAGATACCTAAATTAAACAAAACTGAACTGAAGTGAAAAACAAAAACAAACTAAATTGAAATTAAGTCCGAAAGAGTAGGACTAGTAGTATAATGCAAACATAGGAAACCATTTCACTGATTTCAGAGCTCTTCTCCAACATATACTATTGTAGTAATATGGGCTTTACATATTTGATCTACCAACATGTTTTTGCATGTGAAAATAGGATTGACACTTCATAAATCAACATTAATTGTTAAATGATACAAATTGGACCCATAAAATCCAGAAAGCTCTATATTATTGTATCATAATCATACATGGAGGACATCTAGGCAATTTACCAAGCTAGAATATGTATATTCCTTGAACTAGATGCTACCTCTAAAACACACAATATAGAATAGTTATTGTATTGCTGGGATGCCTATTTAAAAGAAAAAAAAAAAAGAAATATTAAAGTGTTCCACAGGGTAAATGCAAAAGATGATACCAAGTTCGAATCTCTCCTCTATTCCTCAAGTATAAATGAGTTCAACCCCCTCGACAAACCCCGGTTCAGTTAAAGCTCGGCTCACTAAATACGAGTCAAACCTGAGCCCGGCAGAACTCGGATTAAAAGCTCGTTTGGGCTTGTTTTTTAACCTTTTCGTGAGATTTTAATATTTTCTAATTATATCTATCTATTTTTAACTATGTTAAACAAATGGTAGAACATAACAACAAGACGAGCTATAGCTTCAATTTTTTAGACTAGATGGTCTAATATTCGTGCAGTCGTGCCCAAGTTCAGGGTCAAATCTTATTCATTCTCAATTCTTGAGCTTAGGTAAGATTATCCGTCAAGGCTCTCCAAAGTCTTAAGACTCTCGCACATCAACTTTCCACTAACTTTTATTATTTCTTTATTATTCAGACTTACCTCAGACTCACCTCAGGCTTTATACATTATCCGTCAGACTCACCTTAAACTCTACTTTTCTACTTTCCACTTCACTTACGGTATCCATTAATTGAATACTTTCCACTCATGGTGGGGTCAAGACTCACGTGAGTCTTGACTTTGTCACCAAAGTCTTGTTTCAAGACTACCAATAATCTTACCCTAAAAGGAAGCTAGGTGGAGATTACACCCTAATCATGTTTGAAGAAAACTGTCTCGAGCATTGATTTCAAGAGCTCAAATTCAATTTTTAATATGCAAGCCGATAATGATATCGGCTCAACTCGGTTCGATTACACCCCTAAATTCTACTTAACCCAATTAAACAAGACGAACTTCTTGTCGGGTGGGATATACAAACATATAATTTAAATCTGATGTGTGATGTCTATCTCAATCCATATGACAATTGAATTGGCAGAGATTGTAAAAGGAAGAGGGGCCGAGAAGCACGTGAAATTACAAACAAGACATAAAATTAATCAAACACCAACAAAAAGCAAACGAAATAACACAGAGAAGACAAGAAGAAGAAGAGGGCCTTATCTTGTGTGCGAGTCCACATTTTTGGAAGCTTCATCTAGTCTACTCTACTGGAAAATGATAGCAGTGGGCCCGATCCAAAAGCCCATTTATTATGGGGCCTCTTTTCAAATTGGGCCTCATTATTCTGTGCTTCTGGGCAGGGAGAAATTGAATATGGTGTTTTAGGATTAGGGTTCATCAAATATTCAAATTTGGGGATTTAGGGTTCATCCTTCTTATGAAGTTTCTTTTGGGTGTGAATTACAGATTGATCGAATCAACGCAGAAAACTGTAAACTGAGAGCAAGACTCCTACCCCCAATTTTGTGCAGTAAACTCTAACATGCGTGGTAAAATCTAATCTAAATAGGAAAATGATAATGTTCTTTATTTAATTCAGTCGTAACTTAAAACGGTTTTCATACCTAATTAAAATAGAGGTCGAAATAAAAGAAAGTTGTTTGAGATTGTAAGTTTAGTCCGTCTTAAGCAAAACCAGCCCGTAGAATTTTAGATACTACGTACTCAATCTTAGAAATGCCTTTTAAATTACATAAAATATATACGAAATACAAAATACGAATTAAGATATATGTACATCAAAATAAAAAGAGTAAATTATCAATAACTTTCTTTTCAATTTTTTTTTTAAAACTTACTTCGTTTTAAAAAAAGTTTAAAAATTACACCCAAGTGGTTGAAGGGTGATTAGAGTTGTAATGGAGTACGATAATCATATGAGAAATAAAAAAATGAGATACATCTTTGTCATAAAAAAGCAAAAATATGGATTAGAGAGCAATTTTTAAATTTTTTTCAATATTTTTGGTGTAATTTTAAAATTTTTTTTTTTTTAAAGTGAGTAAGTTTTAAAAAGTGTATTTTAAAAGAAAATTATTAATAATTTACTCAAATAAAAATACATGTTTTAAAGATATGCATAAAATAAATAAATAAAGAAAAAGAAAAAATTTAATATGTGGTTATGAGAAAAAATATATCTTTAATCAATTATAAGTGGAGTCAGGATTTGTAGCTTTTGGCATGAAAAAATTCGAAAAAAGAATGAGTAACGTATTAAAATTTAACTAGAAATTATAGAATTTTATAGTTAAACAGAGAAGATCGCTCTTGCTAACCCCATAAATCTACCACTGAGGCACTGAGTACGACATATAAAATGGTACTCCCTTCTTAAGCTTGTGTAAAAATAGGAGTCTTTCATGTTTAATGCTATTTCATTACATAGTTATAAAATTAGTTAAACTGCTAACAGGATATGATCATAATATCCAGATCATAGGAGCCTTGTAGGTAAACCAAATTAAGATAAAATCACAACTTTTGTTACACATTATGGCAACTGTAAACATCCCAGTTGATTAACCCAATTATGTTGTTTGCATTGTCATAAACCTCATAAACACTAAATTTAGCAAATTTTATTTGCATATTATTTTTACCATTCCCTTGTGATTATTCATAAATCATTCCATTCTTCCTTAATCTAAATTTACAACACAAATCCTGCAACTATACAAATAACTGTTATGGAAAACAACAATAAAATGATTAACACTGAACAGGACATGTGTCTTGTTGTACCACCGTGGTATCCTCGGAACCACTGGCCAGTCTCAGACTTTCCATTCATGACATTGCAGATTCAACTGGTCGTCGTCTTTTGTGTCACCCAGACTATTCACCGCGTCTTCTTTAAGCGTTTTGGCATTCCCCCTCTTCTTTCTCAGCTCTTGGTATGTGAATTGTCATTGCTTGAATTGCTAGCTCCCCTTGTTTTCTTTTTGATAATTAAGTGATTGCCTCATTAAATTTGATGTTAATGTATAGGCTGGCGTCGTTCTGTCTCCAACGGCACACATTGGCAAGCATAAGGTACTGTGGCCAGCTCACGACTTGATATTTCCGCCAGCTGCTGAAGAAGTGAGGAAATGCATATCCATGCTGGGTTTCGGTCTGTCTTTATTTATGACTGCGGTTAAAATGGATTTTAGCATGGTTACAAGGACTGGTAAAAGGCCGTTAATGATAGGCTTATCAGTACTAATTACTACCGGAGTGACAACTAATATAGCCGCGTATGTCTATGCTCGTATTTATTTTGATCCAATCAGAGACCAGAAAGCGATTTTACATCTTGCGTCAACTGCACCCCTCATGGGATTAATCTCATTTCCAGTCATTGGGGCTCTTCTAGGCGATATGAAGCTTCTTAACTCCGAATTGGGCAGATTAGCATTGTCTTCCGGGATTATAAGTGACGCAACAAGCATAGCTTTCAACATGATGTCCAAAACTGTTTCAATGTCCCTCAAAAAGGGAGAGCGAGACCACCATGCTATAGCTATACTAATGGGGAAAGATATTGCTCTACTCGTCTTTCTTGTTTTTGTGGTTTTTGTACTTCGCTGTTTGTTGAAATGGATGATTAGGGAGACCCCCAAAGGGAGCGCGGTTAAACAAGGCTACTTGACCATCGTCTTTGCTTTGACTCTCATGGGCGGACTTCTGTCACATTATTGTGGAGAGTTTGTGTTGTTGGGTTTTTTTGTGGTCGGTGCAGCAGTACCCGAAGGCCCTCCCTTAGGATCTGGGATAGTTGATAAGTTTGATTTGATGGTAACAGAGGTGCTTCAACCCTTCTTCATTACCACAACCGCTATGAGGGCTGACGTATTTGATGTCAAATTCAAAGGTGTTTTCGCTCGTGGTACCAATCTTCTTCTTTTATGTGCTTATGGAACAAAGGTGGTCGTTTGCCTCCTCTATGGATATGCTTTCAACATGGCCTTCCCTGACGCTCTTGCTCTGGCCGGTATTATGTCTTCTAAGGGATTTGTCGACGTTGGTAACTTTGTCATGTTTAAACAGTCCCGTGTAAGTCCAATATTTCATTTCCCTTTTCGTATGATACGAATCAAAGCAACATCTGGTACAATATTTCTAACCAATTTCTGTTAATATTTGACAGCTAATTGAAGATGAAACATTTTCCTACTTGATTCTGATGACGACCGTTGCATCCTTCGTAGTGCCAGTCTCTATAAAACTCTTCTATAATCCATTAAGGAAGTATGCAGGGTACGAGAAGAGATGCATTATGCGCTCGAACAATGAACCTCATCTTCGAGTACTGGCATGCATTTGCAGACCCGACAATGTATCAACAATCACCAACTTTGTGGCCGAGTCCAATCCAACCACGGCCAAACCCATGCTTGTCGATGTACTTCAACTATTAAGGCTGACTGGCCGAGCCCAGCCAATCTTTATAGACCATAATATACAGCAGCGAAAATCGTGTAACCAATTCGAAGATTTTATATGGGCTTTTAACAGCTTCAAGCAAGCTTATAGTTCAAATGCCTTGTCTATGAACTTCTTCACTATAGTCTCTCCAGATACGGCTATGCACGAGGACGTATGTACTCTTGCCCTTAACAACTTATCATCGCTCATAATCCTACCCTTCCATAGGAAACTGGACTCTGAAGGACATATGGAGGCAGATGATTATGCTCAGAGGGCACTCAACAAGAGTGTCCTAGACCTTGCCCCTTGCTCTGTTGGGATACTTGTGGAACGAGGCTACAAAAAGTTGCATCATTCTTTTTCTTCAGTGAGTAAAATGTCCTTTTCGTCAATCTCATGTTGCACGGCTTTAACTTCAGTCGAAGTAGAGGAAGATGTAGGACACAAAGTGGGGGTGATATTCATAGGAGGAAATGATGACCAAGAGGCGGTAACATATGGAAAGCGCATAGCCGGTGAAGGAGTCAAGGTAGAAGTAATAAGAGTAATGGGGTTAGGAGTTGATAACCCACTAACAATGTTGGATTGTTGGGCTTTAGAAGGGATTCGAGATAATAAAGGTGGTTGCAATTCGAGTATGATTAGCTACAAAGAAATCACGGTTAGAGATGGTTGTGAGACGGCCAAATATCTATGGTCGATAGTTCAAGAATACGATCTAATGATAGTAGGAAGACGGAATGGTCAAGGTGAGGATTGTATACAAACTTCAGGGCTAGAAGAATGGAGTGAAGTTCCGGAGCTAGGGACCTTAGGAGACCTACTTGCGCAACCCGATCTTAAATGTGAAACATCTGTTTTGGTGCTTCAACAGCAAAAGCAGTGGACTACCTAAGACAAGATGATGAATTTTGTAGGAATTAGGATGTTCGTTCTCAGTAGTTAATCATCATCTGTTTCTCATTTTTGGTTTCAGATAACAATGTACAACACCAGTAAAACACTACTGTTTGATAAGCTTCTTCTCATACGCGAGGCAATGAGGTCGAATACAGGCCGCCTTAACATTTTTTTGTATGATCTATAAGGAAATTGTATCGATATTGAAACATGAATTTCTTCTTTTTAATTTTTATGATGCAATTATGAGAGAAATGAGAGAAAGTAGTTGATGAATGGCTTATTCGCTTTCTACATGGTTGTGTACATTTTTCGCTCACAGCCTTCAAACTCAACAGTAATCTTGGCACTTCGGGTCTCTTGTAAGACGGTCCTATATGACGTATACACATGTTAGTTCTATCATCATGATATAAATCGAGATAGGTTTATCGTTTTCGTTCTTGTTTGGCTTTTCTAAAATTTAATTAAAAATTGAAATTTGTGATAGCAAATAAACTACAAAATACAAATGATGGAAAACAAATATTAACTAACAAATAAAAACGGGTTCAAAGGAGTTTACAATCGAAGCCTTGTTGAGTTTGGGATTGGCTCGTATTTGTTAAGCTCGACTTTAGAACGATTAGTCAGAATTAATTAAACCGAGGTTTAACCAATCCGATTCCAAAATTTGATAAACAAGTCATCTGATTTACTCCCAGAGGTCAAATAGAGAGAATAATGTCAAATAATAATGATTGATGAGGAGAATTGGGGCGCCATGTGATGTGTGAAGCTCTTAGTGGATTTGCCAGCTTGTTCTTCTTTGCATTTGCATCTCCGGTTTCGCTCTTTGCCGTAGCTTTGTCGCTATTTAACTACTTTCTATTTATCAACAACATTAAACAACTAACCTCTCTCATTGTTATAACTTATACCTAAGTCTTCTCTCTTTTTTAAATGGCGAGGGGATTCGTAGTCGCTATTTTTGGTGTATAATGGTTAAATTCTCAATATACGTGATATCCTGCAAATTGTGTATATCAGATAACTCATTCAAATCTAAGGTTCTTCAAAATCGAAAAAATTAGGGCTTTTCAATTTGAATTTGATTAAAGTTTAACTAGTATAGATCCCGCGCAATGCGCGGTATATATATTTTTTTATTTTTTTTAGTTTATTATTTAAAAAATTTAAATTTTCACTTCATTAATATTTAATATTTCATTCCATTATTTTTTKATATGAAACAAAAAAATTGAAATGGAAAACTAAACAAATAGAATTAAGTTAAGTTGTGATTTTTTTTAATGAATTTGTTTTTGGTCACGAAACTAATAGTAAGTACGTGTCAAGTTATTCTCTACGGTAATAATTATTTCATTACTGAAAAATTTAGTAATTTATAGTTTATAATTTAATACCAATTTTATTTTATTATATTGAAAAAATCATAATTTTGACTTTAATTAAAATATTAGAGTATAATTATAATTATATTAAAATTATATTTTAAGAAAAAGATAATAGTTTATTAAAAAAATCAATTATGTTATGAAAATAGATGCATTTTCGAGGGAAAACTAAGAGAATTATTATTCTCTTAGTAGTGAGGGAAAAAATCATAATTATGAATTTTATTAAAAGATTAGAGTTTAATTATAAGCATTAAAGCATATATTCATTGAAAAGATAATAATAATGCAAGGAATGAAAATTTACTTATTACCTTATTTAGCTAAATGCTTTTTGGAGGGGAAAACTAAGAGAATTTTTATTCTCTTAGTCGTAAGGGGGGTTCATTCATTAAACATCCATTGTTAAGCTTCCTTAAGGCTAGTGGGTTTAATTGTGTCGAGAGTGGCCGACTCAAAGTCTGTTAATACATAATTTACACTTTAAATATGACATTTTTTAATGCATAGTTTACATTAAATCTCATTATTCCTCGTATTCTTTACGCGTTTACAACAAATTAAAATACCTACAAGACAAAATTATGAATATGGACAAACACCGCATGTTATAGATGTTAGCATACTAATGGAAGTAATGTTAAAGACAAACATTTTAATCAATCTCATACACCAAATTTGCACTCTTTCTAATCTCCTATATACTAAACGATTAACACATTTTAAAAATTCCCGCTCAAAATTTCCACCCATGTATGTTAAAGATTAGTGAAAAATTGCACTCAATATTATATTCTGACTAATTTTTATTCTCTTAATATACCCTARCTAAATCTTTTCTAAATATTCTCACTGTTGATTGACTCCACTTTATTAGTTACACTAATTGGCAAGTATATACCATAAATATACTTATATATACTGAAACAATTTACACAATATTCATCAATCTTTTCCTAAATTATCTAGCAAATTCCTTACATATATTGTTTTTACCGGTTTTCTTTACAAGACTGATACGCGTTTTAATTGGATTTTACATCTAACTTAAATGTATTATTAATGTCATAAATTATTTTTAATAGTAAAGTATAATAATATTAGTAGTTTAAGGCAAAAGTAACTTAAATTCAAGTGTCTTTTGACGGTAGTAATTCTTTTATACCTCTTACTAATATTATATTAGTACATTATAACATTAAATTAAAAGTACAGTTAATTTATGTAAATAATTTTATTAGAACCGCCTCTTTATAATTAAATCAAATCTAAAAAATACCGTGCTACTATACTAGTTTTTATCAACTAAATAAAGTAGATATATGCATGAATTGAACAGTAAAGTGAAATTAACCCAATGATCGAAAGCCAAATCAACAAAAGCTTTAATTTTAACTAATTCACATAATATGGAAATATATTGACCATTTGACCAATAGTACTGCTTGAAGGAATACTTATAAAAATGGTTTATTTATTTCTTAATTAATTAGTGTTTACTATCTATATTTACAATTAAACAATATTTATCTCCTACTTAATTTTATAACATCACTCATTATTTAACATTTACATAAATAAAACTAATAAAATATCTCCTTGAAATTATATATGCAATTTTTTTACTCTTTTCAAAATGGAGGTAAACTGCATTAGTTTAATTAATTGTCAAATTCTCTAATATATGTTTCTAAAATACCGTGCATTTGCACGGGTGCTACACTAGTGATTAATTACATGCATTAAAAATAAAAAATAGAGTAATTTAGGATGATGCATGTCACTACAAAAATTATTAAATCTTGATTGAGATTGTGTAAGAATAACTCAAGTAGTAGAGTGCATGGTGGAATGCGACATTATAACTCCAATGCTCACATTCATGCATGAGATCAATGACATCTCATCATCAATTCCACTAAATTCGCCTTCTTGTTCACCATTTTTTTTGTCTTTAAATTAAGGAAAATGATAAATACAGCCCTAAGGGCTGTATTTAAGGGACTAAAAAAAGAATGAAAAACTTAAATCAAGCATTAATGACATCAATTTACGCGTAATTGTCTCATAAATTTCTAATTTAATTCCATTTTGGGAAGTAGTTTAGTTCTTAAATACAGCCCTTAGGGCTGTATTTATCATTACCCTTAAATTAAAGCTAGGACAAATGGAGATCTAGTTTGAATTAATCTATACATTATATACAATTTTGTTCTCAAAGGTACATACAATAATTATGCAAAAGTTACTCGGGTTTAATTGAGTGACTAAAGCGCCATTAAAATGGAAAAAAAAAATATTCGTACTTTTTTTATTGTGAAAATAAATTTCATTTATTTACCGAACAAGTCTTTCTAGCATATCGAGAAACTCTCTTATGTCTTTTATATTTCTCAAAATTTATGATGAGTTCATATCGTGATATGCACACTCTCAAGAACATTTACATGTTATGATTCTGGATACATTAGTTTCATAATTTTTCTCAAATTGCTTTTTTTTTTTTTTTTTTTTTGGCAAAACTGAAAGTCCAAATCATACCTTAAAAAGTGAAAACAATACAATATATATTTTGAAATGGAAATAGAACAATATACATTTATACGGAGTATTATGTTTTTTTATATATAAAATTGAAAAGCTAATTGTCGCTTTATATTATGGGTAATGATGGGGATGTATTTAAGAGCTAAATCTATACTATATAATTAAAAGGCTAAACTAAAGCATTTAATTTAATTCCACCATGGCATTAGCATTCAATTTAATTCCACTTGACATTTTCATATCCTAATAATTTCTATTCATTTTTATTGATTATTTAATTTATTTATATTCATTTTCAAATTATTTCCTTTGATTTTGATTTTATTTATGGATAATTTCTTAAGGAATAATTTTTCTATGTATGAGTCGCATTTTAATTGGAATTGTTTTACACAATATTATTAAGATGATTATGTATATTTTTTATTCGGAATGTCAAATTTTTTCTCACATATAACATACATATATCACATGATTTCATCATTAGTAATGAATACTTCGTACATTTTGCATTTTTAACGTCAAGTTTTTCCAATGGACTTGATTTATTGCAGCGTCCCCAATTTAAATTAACATGAATAAAAAAGTGAAATTAATAATAAACATTAAGACTATTCCGTGCATTGCAGTGCTAAAACTAGTTACTTTTTAAAATGGAATTAAATTAAAAATTTATGACACTAATACGCGTAAATTGATGTCATTAATAATATTTAATGTGAACAATTAATGCAATAATGCCTCAATTAAAGTTTAATCATTGTGTTTGTTGAATTAGTTATCTGGCAGAACAATTATAAAATGGAGTTAGTTGCGATGCATGAATCGGCATGTAACTACCCATTCTACCCTCGTTGAATTTTCGTTAAAATATGTTCATTTTACTAAATTCACTTTGATAAATCCAATGTCTTAAATTAATCGCGTTTTAATGATCTAAGGTGTAATATTAAAAAAATCTATACCCGTTTTATTACTAAAGAATAAATTAAGTATAACGTATACTAAATTTTGTAAATTCATGCGAAAATGCAGATTAATATTAATTTTACCGTTTAAATTCATAATTTATTATATGTGATGAACAAGTCATGGTTAAGATGACATTTGATTACCTATTTTGTAAGTATTTTTTTTCACCAAAATGAAAAAGTTTCATGCAATAACTCATAACACATAACTCGTAACTCAAGGTGCCAACGTAAAATTATTAAATCTCAAGAAACAAAAGGGAAGAAAAATATGCCCAATACATAGACTATACATCAGATGTATGCAATCCTTTTTTCCAAATATACCTACGCAAACGACATTAAATGAAAACTTCCCATTTGATACGCTTAGTAAAAACGTTTTTAAAAAAAAAACACTCGTTACTTTATCGAGTTACTTCATTTTTTTCTTGTAAGAAAAAAAAACTAAAGGATATGAAAACATCAACTAAACCAACTTTTATACACAATAATCCATTATTAACCAGTTCATGGACTATACAACCAGTTGTACCAGTTGTACGGTGTAAAATCTGAGCTTTGTAATAAAGTATCCGAGCTTTATGTTAAAGAACATGAGCTTTATTAGAAAGTATCCGATCTCATCCATTTACACATTAAAAATATGAACTTTGCATTTGCTCAGAAAAAATACATATAAGCTCGGATTCTTATACCTTGGTTGTACAATGCNAAAAAAAAATAAAAAAAGGAAAAAAAATCACAAATCGTCTTCAGTAATACTCTGGAGATGAGGATGCCAAACACCACTTTTACTACCCCTACTGCTTCGCCTTCGTTGATGTCTTCCAGACTTCGAGCATGTTTTCGACTTTGAATTATTTTCGAGAACTTCTACATTTTCTTGATCCAACTTACTTAAATCTAGATCACTAACACACTTTTTATCAGTAATAACAATATTATTATTATTTTCTGTTTTGTGGGGTTTAACCAACTTCTTGTTATTATTATTACAAGATTTACCCTTGGAGTTATTTGTAGGTAAGGAAGAGTTAGGGAGTAAAAAGTAAATTCCACCTCTTTTGAGCTCTGAATCTGGTGATAATATTACGATTTTACGTACTAACCCTTGTGAACATGGTTTGCTTAATACATGGTTCGGGTATGAGTGTAGTACTTGACCCGCTGTAATCGACCGAGTCATCTCTTCGACGTACCCGTTTAAATGGACTATTCGGATCACGTCTAGTGCTCCGCATGGTAGTACGCACGCCAAACAACACCTTAGACTATTACCCATGTTTAATTTCTATTTTTGAGTTTTTTTTTTTTTTTTTTTTTTTTTTTTTTTTTTTTTTTATAAAAGAAAAATTAAAAGTTTTTGATGAAGAGATTTAATTGATCAAATATAATGTTTGGTGGTTTATGATGTTGAATGTGGAATGAAGGACGGACCAAGTTGGGACTTGGAGTGTTTTTATATACCTAAGTATTTATAAGGGATTCCACCTTAATTATTACGGAATATTAATTAATTAATTCATATAGTACAACCTTACTAGTTATCTAGTTTAATTAATAAAATACTTAACTCTTTAATTATGAGCTTAGTTATTTTAAAATTCGTAATAAAGTACGATCATTTGATGAGAAAAAGGATTACGCATCTGAGGTAATACCTCAGACCTTTTAATTTTTGAGCATATACATATTGTTTCTGAGCATATTAATATTTTTAAATATAGTTTTTGAGTACTATTATATATTTTTTTTAGTTTAATGTTTTAAATAAATGTACTCAAAAACATAATACTACAAACTCATAATATTTAAAATAAAACTCAAAAACTTTAATATAAAACTCAGAAAATAGATATTAAGAGGTAATACCTCAGATGTATAGTCCATAAACTGGTCATTTGATTTCTACGACTAGTCCAATCGAAATTTTTGAAAATTGTGGGGCGGTAGCCGATATATTTTACCCCTAGATTGGTAAATACTACTCCCTCCGTTCCGGTCATTTGCTGTCCTTTACCATTTTAGGGTGTCTCAATGAATTGTTGTCCTTACTATTTTAGTATTGTATTTGATGAGTAATTTGATCTTTCACATTCAATTTAGTCCATTTGTCATTTTATAATTGGTTACCTCCCCTTTCCTTAGTCTTTGTGCCAAAATCAAAGGACAACAAATGACCGGGACGGACAGAGTATATGGATATACATGTAATATGTAAATTGTGAATCATGCAAGGTGGCCTGGACAATTAGCGTAAAATTATTCATTAAGGACCTATATACAACTTATCAAACCATTGCTGGTAATATATAAAAAAAAATTTATAGAAAATATTTAGGTTAAATATATAGATGATTTTATCTTAATTTAATGTAAAACTAGTTTTACTCCGTGCAAAATTGCACGGGTTTGGTTAATAAACTTGTTATTAAAAAAGTTTAACCAAGTTAAAAAATATTGAAATCAGAATTCCACAACATCATA
>VHZZ01000006.1:1036440-1051251 GCA_009801015.1 Silene noctiflora
TTACGTACAAAACATAAACGTAAACGGAATTTTATTAATTAATTCCTTAATCTTTACTGTGGGTCCCGTATTTAATGTTTTAAAAAAGAAAAAAAGAATTGGATGTGATGACGTGGCTGCACGGATTTGCACGAAATGTTTCTGTATTTATATAGATAAGATTACCTAACACGTACAAGAATTTACTTATTAAATAAAAATTAGTGTGTAAACTTTGAAGATGGATCAGTTGTACGTTAAGTTGACTAGATAAGACAAACCTTGAAACTCTAATAACATGCAGGGTTTGATTTAGATTAGCACAAATTTTGATCGTAGACGGACATTACCCGTCTAAAGTATCACTATCCGTCTTACAAAATGTATGTGAATAGTGCAAGTGGATGAGAAATGGATACCCCACTTGCATTTTGTGAGAGAGTCACTATCCGTTTTCAGCTTTAGACGGATAGTGGCCGTCTAAAATGAGACGGAGACGGTTAGGTTAGAAATCATCATAAACCCATGGTTTAATTTCTCAGTCAAGAAAGTAATTTATTCCATATATATCATACACTTGTTAGTTGCATGTGGATTAGGCAGTAGGCACACAATATAGAGATTACGGATTTTATTACTTTCATATCTAGATTTGAGTGAACAGGATGAGGTTTTCAAAATCTTCGTTCGTTGCAATGATAAATACAGCTCTAAGGCCTGTATTTAAGAACTAAACTACTTTTCAAAATGGAATTAAATTAGGAATTTATGACACAATTACGCGTAAATTGATGTCATTAATGTTTGATTTAAGTTTTTCTTTCCTTTTCTAGTCCCTTAAAAAGGGTTGTATTTATCATTTTAAAATCACATTATTTATTTGGAAGGTTGTAGATTATTTCATTTTAATGAGCATGCATACTTAATTAATTTCACTCATGCAGTCATGCACCAACACTATTATCCATTCACCCCCGCTAACTTGAAATTTTGGTTCCGCTATTGATTATCGTTGTGCTTTGAGATTTATGACAATATATGAGTATATAACGTCCATGCATGCATGCTAGCTACATTACATTTTGATGGAGCTAAATTGTAAGTAGAATTATTTAAATTATTTTGATCAATGGCGATTATGGCGGGGGTGCAGGGGATGCACCCGCACCCCCTTTGTTAAAAAATAAGTATAATTTTTTGTAATTAGGAGACATATTAATTATGTTGGTCTAGTGGTTGTGTGTAGTTTTTCTTTGTTCAAGGTCATAGGTTCAATACTTGTCGTGTACATTTTTTATTCAATGTTTTTTTACCATTTGTGTTATGTATATTTTTCCCAATCACACACGAAATTATTATCTTAGAACCATATTTCTCATTATATAAACATAAATCCACAACATCCGTAATTACGTTAATTTTTCACACCCCCGTCCATTGAATCCTAGAATCTTCTCTGATTTTGATAGTATATCTACATTTTGCAAATCATCTAATAACTTTGATATCAACGACTTGAAACAAACACATTAAATATATAACTAGGTGGTATATAATTAAAACATAAGAATCAGAGTGAATCTTGAAGAATATCAAGTTATGATGAGCTAGTCATGAATGCACGAAGGTTCGCAAAGTTGAATTAAATTTAGATGATCAAGTTATTAGTTGTGATAAATCTGAATGGAGATACGTAACACGGAGTATTGAATTAAATTAATTGCATGGACATGCCAAAACTCCTAAACTAAAAAATAAATGTCACCCCGTAATATTTATCTAAAAACACAAATTCTTGTTTACAACCGTTGTAAACAAAAATAATTTACAACGGAGGTACAAATCCATCTAAACCAACACTTTTCTGAGGGTGATGGTGTTTTTCATCCCTTCGTTATAACTTACAACGGTTATAAGCAAGACTTACTGATCTAAAAAAGGTTGAAACACGTTTTCTAAGATTCTCCCAATTCTTTTAGAAGTTAATTTCTCCTAAAATATTTAATTTATGTTTTAGTCTAATGCATACCACCTAACTTAACTGCAGGATTGTGGAATTTCAGAGGAGAGTATTTCATAAACGATTTGTATTATTGATAATTTGTTGTGTGTATATATAATTGGACGTTAATAAAGTAGAGATAAACCATAATACGAACCAAGCAAGCAAGTTATTAAGAAGAAAAAGTTAAAAGGAAAGAAAGAATCTTCTATATATAAAAGACAAGTCATTTAAAAGCATGTGACTGGTCACTTAATTTTAGGATTAAAAATAAAAACTATTAGCCCACTATCCCCACTACTTATAAAACTCATTTTATTTCAAGTTTAAATATAAATATAAATTCCATAAGAAAAATTAACAATAAAGTTTTAAATTTATTTATGAAATACTTTTAAAAATTTAACATACTAGCTCTAAATATTCAAAAAATTATTAATCTACATGAATTGAAAAATATAATTTTTTTATTTTTAGAATAAATTCAATCAGATATAACATAACAATAATCATTAAATAATTATAACTTAAATTCAAGAAATTACCAAGTAATGATATTATTATATCTACTAATTTCCAACTTTTAAAGGTTTTAGCATTCGATTTCAGACAGTATAAATTTTACCATATGAAAAAAAAAGTTAAAAACTTTTTAAGACTAATAAAAAAAATAAAAAATATTTCAGCATTTATAAGTAAAATCGATATATATTTGCCTTTTAATTTGTATTGACGAACCCGTATATTTTTTACACGAGTTTAAAACTAGTAAAGAAATAAAGGTAAGAACCAGAAGAATAATAAAAATTGCATATAATTAATAATGTAGACAGTAGACGACGATGTTGGCGTATGTATAGGCAGTGTATAGCTGGCAACCTCATATACTTGAAGATATATTTGTTGTATTAGTACGCCTAATTCATTGCATCCATGTTCTTTTTACGGATTATTAGCTACTCCCCAGTAGTTTACTCTTAACCAAATCCAACTAAAATTTGCATACCTTTTCATTTTTTTATTTATTTTTTTATTTTTTAAAAAACTATTCCAATGATGAGAAGACTACGCGTTTGTAATTATCATTCACCAATAATTCATGCATACGCTTCATCGCCATTTCACGTAACCTCAAGTATCAATCCTGTGTGTCCTGCATGGCTTTTTAAGGACTTTACTTAGAATTAGAGGTGGCGAGTGGCGACTCTAATAGGCCGCTTCATGTTTACATATTAAGAATAATAATGCGTTTGTACATTTCGATTAATGGTGTACTAATGTACGGAGTAGTACAATAGTACCCATTCCAAACGTCTGCAAATATTCAAATGACCTATTTTCTGGTTAATTGATTGCCAAAAAAGAGTGATAAATAATCTTTTTTTTTTTTTTCATTTTGTATTACATATGGCTACGTTTCGGGGATAATGGCTTTTATATTGTGATTTGACATTATAAAACCGTTTTAGACAACTTATTATCTCTTGGGTTACCAACATAACTCATCAAAGGCATCATACAAACATATTTAAAAACCCTAAAAGTAGCTACTTGTATAATTTAGTAATTTACTATATATGTCTAGCTGACATGCATGCTTTTAAATTACATGTTGCAGTCATCCAGGGTGAACTTAATCGTTAAAAAATGTACGTACTTGTATAATACCTGTATTGTACGGCTAGTGCATTGAAAGGTACATACATTACTGCAAACCGTATGATGTACATCTGGTCAATGTTACGTACACTACACATGATGAAGGAGACGGGAATTGAGAAACAAGCATCAAACATCTGAGGCTCTCCATCTGCACAAATATTGTACATACTCTACGTTTGTTGGACCACAACCCTGTAAACGTATACAGTATACTCCTCCTACGTGCTTCCAACTTGCAAACTCAATACTCTGATAGTCTGATGCATCATTGATGTGCACTAAAGAGGCAATACAATGTGCTACTCCCTCCGATCCACTTTTGTGAGGAGAAAAGTGGGTCCATGTTACCATTGGTGTGGATCGGAGGGAAAATATATTACTGTACGGTTTCAGAGGGAATTGTACGTTAATTAGTATGACCTGTCTAATTAAAGCTCTCATTATCTCATCGCATGCATTATTAATTATTACGAGGCAATAACATCAACTACTTGATAATTAGGAGTTACAAGTTTCGGATTCAGATTATAGAAGTGACAACTATCAGATTCAAGACATTATTTAACGGAATAATGTGATGAAATTTGAAACATGAAGCATCTCTATTTTGAGCATAGCCGTACATTTGGACCACATTGTTGTAAATGTCGTATGGATTCAACTTGATAATAAATTAGGTCTGGGATTTCTATTTTTGATTGTTACCTTATTATAAAAATCAAATTCATTACTTTACTTCATAATACAGTATATGAGTTAGTGATCTCGATATTGGCAACTCTGTTTTTTTTTTTTTTTTTGTAATCCTACTTTTCTATTGTAGTCAGGTCAGCACACAGCAATTAATTACCAACTCCGATCATATATCATATACAGTATGTATTTCTCAAGCTTGTTTCATTATATCGGTTTTTCGAACATGTGTTCTTATGTTAAAGGACTTAAATGACTAAGTATCAAAATGGAAAAGTAGTTTTTTTTTACGAATACTTCCATTTTCCGTCTATCATCAAAATTTCCATTCGAGTGCTGTTATTCGGTTAATATATGCCCTTAAATTACAGGTTAGAAAAACGATAGTTATAGTACAAGAGATTTCCAATTTGTAATCAATAGGAATGCATGATTTCATTTTAATTGGGGCTCAGGTGCTTTCATTACCTGAAAAGATGATGATTTGGCAAAACAAGATTGTAGATGTGTTGAAGATCCTTTGATAATTTTATTTTAACTTGTTTCAAAAAGTAATTTATTTACTCTGTACCATTTAAACTTTTTAAGTATAAGAAAGTAGCCTACTAATTAGTTGGGGTAGAGGTGTCCTCGGGCCAGGCTAACTCTGGTCAGGCCCTGAACCGGCCAGGGGGAGGCCAAGTCAGGCTGGCGGACCTGTGTAATTTTTTTTTTTTTCCAAATAGGCGGGTCAAGGGCGGGGCAGGCCAGATCTGCCCGTGGTAATGGCCATCTCTTGTTGGGGTAAAAGGGCATTTTATAAGTTTGAACTATAAGAGTGATTGGAATTTAGTTTACAACTTCTAATTAAGGAATCAATAGGGCAGAAAGATACAAATGGTTGGGCTAATTTTAGAATCTGGAATCCTATGAGATGCCTAGGGAATACTTACAAACAGATCTCAATATCATTAAGTAAAGTAAATATTCTACAGAATAACTAAAAAACATACTTATAATACTAAAAATAATTTTACAGCAAGTTGAATCGTAAGATCCTATATGGGCTTGGGATCGCTCACCCATTTCTAGATTTTAGAAGCATAAGATCCGACGGATCACAAACCTAACAGTCGAGGAACCTAGTTATTCGTTCTTATAGAAGAGTTGCTGAATTCTAATTAACTCCGTATCATATTGGTTATAAGTTTGCTATCATATAAGTCATGGGCTGGATTCTGCGAGAAATGTCAAAAAGGAAAAAGTGGCAATTCAACACGCATGCTCAAGCCCCACATAAGGATCCTTGGCATAATTTTCAACCCGGTCTAAGACTGCTCTTGTTCACATTTAAAGTCGGGAAGAACATGATGGCGCATTATATTGCTGGAATTTATCCTGCAGACGGACATGAAGCTGAGTTAGGATCATAAATATAACATCTAACCGAGTTTTCAATACAATGAAAAACTCACCTCCTCCAGCTAATATGACACCGAAAGTATTCAAACATCTCCGGAAAAGCAAGAGAAACATTACTAAATAAGCATGTGTGTTTACTGGTGTTCTATTTCAACTTAATGTCAAATATCAACAAACTTCAACTTCCCACTACTTGTATAAACCTGCTCTTTTGTTGGTGATGGTAGGTATACATACTTTTGATTTTGTTGAAATGGATTATTATTATTAATTATTATTATAACTTCCATCTGTCCCTTAATTCTTCTGAAAACCTATCAAAGTTGACGAACCCAGATCAACCATACTCATGAAAACTACGTAATCTTCAATGTAAACGGGTAAATCACCACTGAATATACTCTCTAGTCTACCTACTGCTTAAATATGTCGAAACCAGTTTCCTGTTTTTCTCCCTATTTTTAATAATGCATGAGCGATGCACAGAAAAACGTTTGTTGAACAAACATCAAGGTCTTATTTACTGACGAAAAAGTTTAAAGTAAATTCATAGGTAAGAGAAATCATCATACAAAACTCATGACCGAGAAGTGACGCGTAATGCTAAACAGACCAGTAGTAAGTATACTTAATCCTTGGGAACAAGAGGATTAAGTTATAGTGATTGCCGTCTTTGTACGGGTATATAAGTATATTGTAGGAAATACGAGTAGAGAAGTTGGAGTCGCTGACTTACCAAATCACACCTTTTCCATTTGTGATGCTTGTCATTGGTTAAACATTAGACTGTGTGAAATATTCTCAAACAAGTACGGAGCAGTCGTTTTCCATATCTGCTAGGTCAACCAATCTGTTAATGAACACCAAACACAACCAAATTTAGCCCCACAATCATTGCCATACTGCAAGCCACAAATATTTGATGAAAAATGAAACTCTTTAACATGGTACAAGCTTCTTCTCCAAACGAAAATAAACGAATTTGTGTCAGAAATTACTACTGTCTCGCAAAACCGACCCTTAGCTCACCATAAACGAAAATAAACGAATTCAGTTGGTCTCCTGTTATATTAACAGGGCTGCATTCAAAACATTAAACAGCTAAAAGTAGGCGTTAATCCACCTTAAGTATTCACAAGCTAAACTATCACGGGATTAGCTGTGTTTCTGCTTCACAGAGCACTTCTAAAACCTAGTACCTAGAGGCCGGGTTATGTAAACAGAGTACTCACTAGCATAAAGAACACAGAGCATAGAAGTATAGAACTAGTATATGCAACGGACTCAATAGCGTAATCACAACAGAGCAAAAACTATTGACTGTGTCATAAGATACTATGAATTCTAATCTGCAAAGTAGAACTTGACCTTGTTCCTTTCTTTCATACCAGACGACAAAGTTTACAAAATCAGCACTTCCAAAAGAAAGTTAAATGAGAAGAGGTAAAAGACTATAGTGGTCGATCCCAACACCAGAAATAAAAATCTTATTTTCAAAATATACTGACCGGGCTAGTGGGTGTACCAAATCCTCTCTACAGTTTGAGCTCCATACTGACTCGAAAATTACTTTGAAAATACCATTCACGTAAACAACTACAAGCCAGTCTGAATAAAATAAGGTATTAGGTGTTTTCATAAATGTATATATAGTTCACTACTCTTAAGTATTTCCACACACAGACTAAAACATACTAAGATAAGCAAGATGGAGCCCCTCAACATAAAATGGTGTTTCTTAGGATTTTCTATGTTCATTACATTTGCAGCTTGTCTAGCACATCCAGAAACCCATTTTCATAACTTTGAGGTATGTCGCTTCTGAGTTCTGTCTAAACTAGACGAGATTTATTTTATGCGCGCTATCATAATCATCATCTCTCATGTTTGTTAAACAGATCACACCAACACCAGTGAGTAGATTGTGCACAACCCAGCACATAATGACGGTTAATGGTCAATATCCAGGTCCGACCCTGGAAGTTCGTGATGGAGACACCTTAGTCATCAAAGTCACTAATAGAGGCAAATACGACATCACTCTTCACTGGTAAGGATGGGGTACTACAATAACTAACAATGCATATCTTCCTGCAAAAGAAAATGTGTGTAAACATTATTGTGAGTATATTTCTTACATTCACATTTCTAATAATCAACTTAGGCATGGAATCCGGCAAATGAGAACGCCATGGGCAGATGGACCTGTATACATAACACAATGCCCAATTAAACCAGGAGGAACCTACACATACCGGTTCACAATAGAAAACCAAGAAGGCACTCTTTGGTGGCATGCACACAGCAAATGGCTGAGAGCTACAGTTTATGGGGCTCTAATTATATACCCCAAGCTGGGATCTTCATACCCGTTTCCAAAGCCTGCAAGAGAATTTCCTATCCTTCTAGGTAAAGGGAATACTCGCAACATGCTCATACTATCAAAAATGTGAAAAATATAATAGTTGAGACTTGTGAGAATGACTGTCTAAAAATGGTTTTTAACAGGAGAATGGTGGAACAGAGACCCAATGCATGTGCTTCGACAGGCTACTATAACAGGAGCAGCACCAAATATCTCTGATGCATATACTATCAATGGTCAGCCTGGTGATCTCTATAGATGCTCAAGCACAGGTTGGTCTAGCTATAATTCTTCCCGTTTAAACCAGATGCGTAAATGTCGCACCAAGCAATGCCGGATATCTGTAGCTTACTTTATTTGCAACATCATAATGTGGAAACTTGAAGATGAATCAGATCAACAATCTAAGATGTACAACATATAGCGTAGTAAATCGAATACCTTCATAAGGAGTTGTGGGCTTGTGCTGCAGCAGAGGACTAAATCCAGTTAATTGTTCAAACCTAAATACAATAAAGACCTTTATCATTGTTAGCTTTAAAAAAAATTCTCTTTCATATCAGAGCAGAATAAGGGTATAGAAAAAGCTGATATATATGGAGTAGCTGTTAAAAACAATTTACCTCAAAATAAGAGCTTGATATCATGACTACCTTAACTTCCATGCAGGTACGACAATATACCCAGTGCAGGCTGGTGAGACAATTCTACTTCGAGTCATCAACGCTGCACTCAATCAACAACTATTTTTTGCAATTGCTAACCACCAAATGACAGTTGTAGAGGCAGATGCGGCTTACCATAAGCCCTTTACCACCAATGTCATCATGATTGGACCAGGTCAAACAACCAATGTCTTAATCACTGCTAATCAACAACCTGGAAGCTACTACATGGCAGCTACAGCCTATGCTAGTGCACCTGGAATAGCCTTTGACAATACCACCACTACAGCMATTCTTGAATACAATTCTCCTCATAGTAAAGTTCAAAGAGGAGGTCAACCCATACTTCCACAACTACCAGTGTGGAATGACACCAACACTGCAAATGCATTCACGGCCCGATTCAGAGGTCTTAATTCACAGGGAAAGGTCCCCCTTGAGATTGATGAGAACCTATTTTTTGCCGTTGGCCTAGGAGTCATAAACTGCTCCCAGCCAAACTTCCGATGCCAAGCCCCTAACAACACTAGGTTCACCGCAAGCATAAACAATGTGTCTTTCGTGCTGCCAAAAAGGAATTCAATATTGCAAGCCTTGTACCAAAATACTCCTGGTGTATTCACCACAGACTTCCCTCCAGTGCCCCCAGTGCAATTTGATTACACTGGAAATGTACCTCGAGGGTTATGGACCCCTGTTCGGGGGACTAAAGCATACAAACTGAAGTTTGGTTCCACCGTTCAGATTGTTCTTCAGAACACAAATATCTCAACAATTGAGGACCACCCAATGCATCTTCATGGCTATCATTTCTTTGTTGTTGGGACTGGAAAAGGTAACTTTAATCCAAGTACGGATCCATCAAGATTTAACCTGATTGACCCACCCGTACGAAACACAATTGGAACGACACCAGGGGGGTGGGTTGCCATTCGATTTATAGCCGATAACCCAGGTATGTCACTAGCAACTTAATTCTCATTTCTTTCTTTTTTGCACATTAGTTATATCACTTCTAGGATATGGTAATACTAATCTTCCATTTCTTCTTGATCGCGCACACAGGGGTTTGGCTGATGCATTGTCACCTTGACGTTCATATTGGTTGGGGTTTGGCTATGGTCTTCCTGGTTGAAGATGGTGTCGGAAAATTGGAGTCGATAGAAGCTCCTCCACTAGATCTTCCTCAATGTTAAGTAAAACTTTGAACATACAGGGGTTACCTATCCAAAGAAATGAAATCTATGAGATGCTCTACATCCAAACAGAGAGTTACACAGTACCCTTTTTTTTCTTTAAGTGTATGTCTTTAATTAATTCCAACGCTCTAAAATTAGATCAGGTTCATAAGGATACCATGTAAATTTATTGTTTTGAAGATGTTTGTTGTATACATTAGTAAGCTCTTTCAAGGTCTCTTCCTCCCTCATTTTGCACATTTCACTCGAGTCTCAGACAATTAAACGCATCAACATGACCAACACAACTGAGGAAACTATAAGCAAACACAGTTTATGAGGAACTAAGAGCATAAAACACAATCTCACATGCATCAATGATTCGACAGCCAACTCAGTTGATGTGGAACAAACTCAAGTGAATTGGATGCCCTTGTAAATGTGTTTTTTTAATCCAAAGAGATCACCGCAAGCCCAATGTAAACTGTTACTTTTAATACCAATTCACGTTCGAGCATAGGCAAACTCAGCATATGTAAAAGAGAAACTAAGAATACCAAATTAGCGCTAAATCTCCTTAGAAAAGAGATTGAACAACAGTCATTGAGTTAATTTAGCACAAGGTTATTCATAGCTCAGCTAGAGACTTGCATACTTGTATGCAACACATAGAGCATCCTAGTAAGTCAGTAAGCAACAAATTTCAAACAAAGAGTATCATTGTGTATGCATAGGCACCGAATAGAGCAGAAATGCACGTGAATCCTCTCATATGTAAAATGTGCAAGAATTAGAACTTAAAGGTTCAACAGCACTACAGCAGCACTCGGATAACAAGGCGCATGACGACATGAGGAAGTAAGGACTCCAAATAATGCAAACTAGGTTTACATCCCGTGCGTACAACTGAAACAAAAAGTCCACAAGATAGCACTAGTAATACGGCCACTTGAGAAACAGCATCAAATCAGCTATCAACACATATATTTAAGCTTTGTCGCTTCGAAGAGTTTAATTTGTAAAACAGAAGTTGAATAAATGATCGAAATAACTCAAAACTGAGTTTTAACATTATTGTGGATAAATGTTGAAAATAGAAAATGAGCAAACCGTGATGATCATCAGCAAGTGAGGTGTTGATCTGGAATCTAGCATTGTCGGTCTACAATTGATCATCGTTGTCTTCTGTAGCCGGATTAATTAAGTTAATCACCAGAGGCTCAAATCTCAATCGCTATGTTAATTGTTACTGCTATCTAACAACTGACTAACTACGATTCCTCAATCTTCAACTCCAATTACTAACCTTCTTCTTTTTCTAGCACAACTCCAATTACTGCTCCTCGATTTTAGCTTCATCTTCTTTTTAGATTTTAGATAACTACGGAACAGTCACCAGTTGTCTCTATCAGGTAAATGTGTGAATCCCAGATATATACGATTTACTTGCAAATCAGGCCCGACTACTCTTTTTGTAATTTCTGATCCGTCCTAAGACGGCTCTTGCTCACATTTAAAGTCGGGAGGAATACGGTGGCGCAATTATATTGCTAGAATTTATCCAGCAGATGGACATGAATATGCAGTCACTATCAATTTCCATCCAAGAGCAATAACCTTAGCGGAGGCCGGGTTAGGATCATAAATATACGTATTACCGAAAGTACACAGGCAATCTCGGAAAAGGCAGAGAGATTACTAATCTTCTTTATTCTCAAGCTCAACATATAAAGATTATCCAACCTATGCTAAATAAGCATGTTTTTAATGGTGGTGTTCTATTTCAACTCCATCACTCTAATTAAATGCCAAATATCAACAAACTTTAACTTCCAACAACTACTATACTATGTTTCAACCTGCTCTTTTGTGGGTGAAGGTAGGAGTAGATACTTTTGATTTTGTTGAAATGAGATTATTATAACCTCGATTTGTCCTTTAATTCTTCTGAAAACCTATGACAGTTGACGAACCCCGTCTGATCATACTCATATGAAAATGTATTAATCTTTTTAACACAAAATACAAAACCAGTAGCTAAATAAGTACCGAGTTAAGTTGAACAAATCCAAATCAAACGACATTCGAAAAGTCAAAGAAATGAATAATCACTGCCAGGTTAGTTACCAGTGTTAGTATGACACCAATATTGGCTCCCTTACATGAAAACCACTTTTCTTTTTTTTCTTTTTTTTTTTCTGAATTTATACTTATTTATTTAATACAGGACTGATGCACAGAAATCATCTTACTTACTAACGAAAAGTTTCAGAAAAAAAATCATAGATACTCCACCGTAGAAATTATAATCTCCTATATACTAAGAGAATAAAACTTCTCAAAAATTTTCCCTCCAAAAGGAATCTGATTAAATAACAAAACAATACATTTTTTTTTTAATTATTATCTTTTAATTAAGATTTAAACTTTTAATCACTATAATATTTTTAAACTAAATTATAATCATTTAACTAAAATAAAACAAAACTGGTATAAATAAATCTAAGAAATCGAATATGAAAACCCTACAACTGATATTATTAGTTTCACATAAAAAAAAAAAAAAAAACTTAATACGTACTTAATTCGTATAAAAAAATTATGAACTGAAATTATAAATTTCATGACAAAAATTTCATTAAAATTATTTAAGAAAATTTATAAATTGAAATCTTTAGTTTTATGGTAAAAATATTCATTAAAATACAAATTTCATGCTTTATTCCATTCTTTTGATTAGTTTTCCATTTAAATTTTTTATTCTCATATTAAAATATGAAAAATCAATGATTTGTCAATTTTAAAATCTATAAATAATACACTATAAAATAAAGGATCTATAAATACCGCCCATGCATGCGCGGGATCCATACTAGTATAACTAGTAAACTAATAAGAGACGTGTAATGCTTAACAGACCAGTAGTCAGTATACTGAATACTTTGGAATAAAAGGATTAGGTTATCCTACACAGTGATTACCGTCTTTCGACAGGTATATTGTACAAAATACGAGTAGAAAAGCTATACGCATACAGTAAATCTCTGGTGTTGGAGTTGCTCGCTTACCAAGCACACCTTTTCTATTTGTGATTCTTGTCATTGGTTAAACATCAGACTTTGTGAAATATTCTCAGACTTGTTGTCATTTCTATATCTTCTTGGTCAACCAATCTCTTTTCAAACACCAAATACAACCAAATTCAACCCCACAATCATTGCCGTATTGCAAGCAAAAAATTATTTGGTGAAAATTGAAACTCTATTACATGTACAAGCTTCTTACCCAAAAAGAAAAAATAAGAATTTGTTTCAGTAATTACTTGCTTTAGAAATACAAATTCTTATATAAAAAAAAATCTTGCAAAACCGACCAATACTTCTTAATAAAAGAGTTAGTAATTCTCCAAGTAAGTTGATGGTTATATGCGTAGTTAAATTGGTTGGTCTTACATTACATTAACATGAGACGGTCGTTAAAAAATAATCAGTTAAAAATAGACATTCATCAACCTTATTTAAACACTACCTAAACTATCACTGGATTTGTTGTTTTACTTTGCATACCGTCATTCAAAAGATCAATAGTTTTGCCCTGTTGTGATTTTGCTAGTGAGTCCTTCCAGAAAAAGGGTTAAATTAGAAGGGAGTAAAAGACTATAATGGTAGAAAATATTATTTTCAAATTATTCATTTTCAAAATATACTGACCAGGCTAGTGGGTGTACCAAATCCTCTCTACAGTTTGAGCTCCTTACTGACTAAAAAACTACTCTGAAAATACTATTCACGTACAACTACTTGCCAGTCTAAATAAAATAAGGTATTAGGTGTTTTCATAAATGTATATATAGTCTACTACTCTTAAGCATCTCAACACACAGAGTAAGACATAGAAAGTTAAGCAAGATGGAGTCCCACAACATAAAATGGTGTGTCTTCCTAGGGTTATCTATGTTCTTTGCATTTGCAGCTTGTCTAGCAAAATCAGAAACACATTTTCATAACTTCGAGGTATGTTGCTTCTGAGTTCTGTCTAGTCGAGTCGAGATTTCTTTTATGTGCATTAAAATGCAGGCTATCATTGTCATCATCTCTCATGTTTGTTAAAACAGATCACACCAACACCAGTGAGTAGATTGTGCACAACCCAGCACATAATGACAGTTAATGGTCAATATCCGGGTCCGACCCTGGAAGTTCGTGATGGAGACACCTTAGTCATCAAAGTCACTAATAGAGGAAAATACGACATCACTCTTCACTGGTAAGTACGGCATACAACAATAACTAACAATGCATATCTTCCTAGTTCCTACTATCAAAAAAATTTTGTAAACATTATTCTGAGTATGTTTCTTACCTTCACGTTTCCGATATTCGACTTAGGCATGGAATCCGGCAAATGAGAACGCCATGGGCAGATGGACCTGTATACATTACGCAATGCCCAATTAAACCAGGAGGAACCTACACATACCGGTTCACAATAGAAAACCAAGAGGGCACTCTTTGGTGGCATGCACATAGCCAATGGCTGAGAGCTACAGTTTATGGGGCTCTAATTATATACCCCAAGCTGGGAGCTTCATACCCGTTTCCAAAGCCTGCGAGAGAATTTCCTATCCTTCTAGGTAAAGGGAATACTTGCAACATGCTCATACTATCAAAAGTGTGAAAATTTTTAATAGTTGTGACTTGTCAGGAAGACTAACTGTAAATAAAAATGGTCTTTAACAGGAGAATGGTGGAATAGAGACCCAATGCACGTCCTTCGACAGGCTACTATAACAGGAGCAGCACCAAATATCTCTGATGCATATACTATCAATGGTCAGCCTGGTGATCTCTATAGATGCTCAAGCAC
>VHZZ01000006.1:1069349-1079660 GCA_009801015.1 Silene noctiflora
AAAATCATAATTATGAATTTAATTAAATGATTAGAGTTTAATTATAAGAATATATTAATTGAAAATATAATAATGTAATGAAATAAAGTTTTACTCATTGTCTTATTTAGCTAGATGCCTTTTGGAGGAAAAACTATAAAAATTTTATTCTCTTAGTAGTAAGGGGATATATACACACATATTTACTGTATTTGTATCTTGTTCAAATTTTCAATTTTACTAGGGTAAGTCACCAGACAAAATATTAATTAATGTATACAAATATGAAGATTAATATGTATATACGTACCGATTATACAATAAATACATATGATGGATCTGGACGGGGTTTTGAGCGAAATATCGTTATAATTAATTTATTATTTTGCAACGTATGTAACAAGAAAGAATTGGTATAGTATATCCTTAGGAAAGTTGTAGGAGGGAGCAGGGCATTGATTGATTATAAGCCTAAGATTACTCATCTTGTCGGAGCAGGCCCTGGGATTAGGCCGGCACATTATAATACTAGATCGATNCCCATGAGCACTTAGATCAACTGGCAAGGGGTTGTTCTAGCTTAACCAGAGGTCTCGTGCTCGAGCCCTGGGAACGCAGCAGTGTTGAAACTCATAAGGGAGAGCTTTACCGCTCTAGTGGTCCTACCCGGCTCGAATCCGGATTAAACCGGATGATTTACACAAAAAAAAAAAAAAAAAAAAAAAAATACTAGATCGATAGTATATATTGCGTGATTGCTTATGTGTTTGTATCATGGATGACAGCTTGCTTGCTTACCCTTTAACTTCATACGGAGTATATATTATATGTATATATACTCGTTATTTTTGTAAAGTAATACTTTATACTCCGTATATACATTATACTACTTCATATTCTTTCACATGCATGCTTGAATAACTTGAATGTGTAGTAGTCAAACTAAAAGTAATGTAGTTCGTTTTCAATTATTTCTTAAAGTTTCTCTGCAACTATTTGGTGCCGCAACTATAGACCTCCACATTTATTTCTTCAATATGGCTATAATTATTATGACTCAAATTGGCATTGTCTACGTAATAATAATATTCCCAATCACTTACTAGGAGTACTACATTACTTATTAAAGTGTATTTTCTTCTGCCAATCATTTATTTATTTTTAAAAATAATAAGGTAATAAATGAATGAGACGGACGTAATACTAATTAGTAGGACGTCGATCTCAACTCTTTTATTGTCTCAATATCTTGATCATCAAGACAAAAAGTGTTATGATGTCACTCGATTATTGCATTCAATTTCAATAACATCGTACCCATACACGTGGAATATCTTAGAATTATTATGAGACTAGCTATGTAAGTATGAGATAACGAAGTACTGAACTCGGTACCACAAAATAACGATCATCTCATTGTCTTTAAAATATTACATTTTACAAATTATAAATAAACTTAAAACCCTAGTAACAATTCTTCCACCGTATTGCATGTCTTGCTTTAAAGACCATTTGGGTATTATTCACATTCTATAAATTAGCTTTTTAGCTACTCTTCCCATGAATGAATTTTAGTATCAGCGCCAGAGGCGGTTCTAGGATTTGATGAAAAGGGGGTGCGTACAAATTTTCAACAATGAAAATATTGAGTTATATGAAAAATAATATTGTTTAGTTGGACAAAATGTATCACATATAACATTAAATAAAAACTATTCAATACAAGGATAGAACCCGTGACCTCTAACTAAAAAATAGTCTTAATAACCACTAAACCCACATAACTTATATGTTACTTTACTAAAGAATACTGTAATTATTTTTCGAAAAAGGAGGTGCGGATGAACCCCTGCACCCCGCCAAAAACGCCACTGGTATCAGCCACTCACATACATTATCTTTCTCTACATTATACGAGGATAATAATTTGTGTGTGAAAAGATGGTAATGAATCTGAGTATGAATTAGTGACGTCCTATCGTAATTAGTGGTTCTTCCCCAATAAGGGTAATTCATGGAATAAATATGGTATTATAGGTTTCGCTGCATGTTAGGCCCCCATACTATCTTTTTACTGATTCATAGCCTAGAGATAGCAGTCTAGCAGTGTAGGTGTAGTACTGTCTGAGCCTAGTCTAGATTATTATTGAAGCCTTGGTTGGGTAGTTAGGTGATTATTTACTACATCCATTCCCATTTAACATTTTCAGCATTGTTCATTTCCTCTGCTTTCATGACTTCCCCTTCCCCCAAAACCATCCCCAAGCAGAAGGTCACGTTAATTGGGTCATCAACGTTTGAGCCATTAATCCCACCTTATTTATCTTGACCCACTTACACCCTCCTAAGCAGAAGGTCACGACCTAGGTCATCAAACCAATCATTTTTCAATTTCCAAACATTTTCCACATTCTTTACCCCACCAAAAACTCTCATACTTTTTCAATTATTAATTACTAACAAATGAGAGGATGACATGTGTTGGGTCACCAACCTCAACTCAAGGTCACCAAGTCTCAACTCAAGGTCACAAATTGACCCTGAGTTATTCAAGGTCACCAAAATTGTTTTCTTAATTCTAGTTTAATGAGTCATTAGCACGACCCAACAAGATCACGACCCAATTGGTGACCTTGCTTGGGGATGGTCTTATAACTTATAATACTCCTCACTTCATGTAAGATCACGTACCTTGATCTTTAATTTACTTCAGGGACCGATGTTAAACAATGCTATCTAGGGCGTCACCTGATGGTACCTACATGTTAGTCATTGTCTGTGACATTCTGAGAGGGTGACGTTATCTCATTTTCCAATCTAAATATACAATAGGATAGATAAAAGTGATAACGCGATAAAGTTTAGAAAATAGATCCGGAATTTAGGTAGAATGGCAGGCATGAAGTAGCGTAGCGTAGGAACATGAGGCATGAGCATATAAGGTTTAGATGTATGAATGACAAGGGCGTGAACAAAGTTCCAAGAGTGATTTGAAGAATAAAAAAAGCATTTTTAAAAGTGAAAAGGGTAAAAGTTGACGTGGAAGTCGTCCTTGCTAAACTTATTGAGGATCAGAAAAGGAAGTTTATTGAATGATCCAAGGAGCCAATGCAAATATTGAGATGACGTTTCATTCATCGAATAATCACATGAAAATACTATTAATAAATCAACGGAAAAACAAAGAAAAGTAAATATCATCAAAATAGTATATACTTGTAACATCCAACATGTAATGCTCAATCAACCATGTTTCTTGGACATTTTTTCATAAACATTCTCCTACAAAAACGGAAGGGGAAAACTAATACTAATGTTGATAGATTAGACTAATAACAATGACGACTTGATTACGGATCCGATCATTTAAATATTTCCGTATTAATTCTTCGATAAACACAAATCTAATTATTCATAGTAATTGTGGATGGATGGCCCACCAAATTGAAAGGAAAGTAAAAAAGTATGCACCAGCCGGGAATCGAACCCGGGTCTGTACCGTGGCAGGGTACTATTCTACCACTAGACCACTGGTGCTTCTTGCTTTATTTCAGTTTTTTTTAATCTTATGTTCTTTTGTGCTTCAAGTAGACTAGTAATGTACTCTGTAACTGTTGAGAGGGAATTGTGTGAAATTAATTTGCATCATTTGGTTCATCTGAGAGACTTAGAATGACGAAATCGCAAATTTGTTGATTACGAAAATAATTTGTGAATACAAGTTTACAACTTGCATCTTTCATTGCGGTTGAGGTGGTGTCATAGACTCACATGGTGCACCTTCCTTTTATCTTTTTTTTTTTAGGATGCAAAAATTTTAGATGCAAAAGCGAGATAGCAGTTCGTTGGAGGAAAATGGCTCCCTCCTAGAAAAAAATAAAATCCATTTAAAAGGCAGGATCATGATCGATTTCCCGTTTCCTCCCACGCCCTTACTCTCCTACTGCATCCAAACAAACCCCCTATTATCGTTGAAACCGTTGCTGGTAGATGCTGTAAACTTGACAATGACACACATACTTCATATGTTACATTGTTACTCATGATCACATCATAATTCCCTGTTAATCTTTTCCAAGTAGCTCAATACAGAGGTTTCCAGGAGTCTCAGGCGATCTACATATTTCCCTCTACTGCTATAAAAGAAAAATTGTATGAATTCCAGACAGTTTCCTGCAACTCTGCGCTGTCCAAATTCTCTGCCAATGTTGATCAAGTACGAGTTTACGATAGGGCAAAGATGAACACTTGGCTATGATCAAACAATACAACAAGCCAAGACGAGTACAAGAGTAATAGCTAAGAGTAGAGTACACGATCAACTCACTAAGGACGTACAAGCCTGAAATGAGTGCTAAAAATACAAATTCTGATAATTCAAGAATTCCCGGTCACTATAAAAGCAAGAGCTTAAAAATGTGGGCTGAGGAGCAATCACCAATTAAAGCACAAGCACATAAATATGTCAAAACCCCTGCTTCAACCTCGGAATAGGATTCATATAATAGACCAACCTAAAGCTGATCACTTATTGTTCACTGAAACTTTCGAATCAATCAAAATTGACAAAAGCCATTATACAACAGAGTCAAAGAATCAAACCTGTCTGCAGCCGCTTCTAAATCATACTCAAACTAATCTGAGGTGACGCTGTCTATAAATGTATGAGTTTGCCACAAAGCATATGTACCTCTGGAAGCAAACTAGCAAAGCTGCATATCACACATAGGTGACTGGAAAGAATAAGTCTGTCTACACATTTCGGTTGCTGTTGTGATCATTACGATCCTGGAACAAGTCCTTTGCAGCTTCATAGGTAGACCAACAGATAGCAGCTGCGGGGGCATGGAAAAGCATTCTTGGGACCCACCCCCTCAAGAGCCCCTTGTACCCATCCTTTTCCACAATTGTTTTAATAACATGCCTTATGGAACCACTTTTGAATCTGTCACACCCACACACACCCTGTGGGAACAAATCATCATGCAAATAAGTAAGATAAGAGAAGAGAGTGTCTATTAGCATTACATATTACAGACAGTCACAAGAGATTTCAGAGTGTACAAAGTTATCACCAAAATTATCTCTACAGCGATAGGGTCACAAGGTTGGAGAATAGTTGAAGACCTCATAAACTATTACGGACTGGAGTATAATAGATTTCAACTATTGTTTCCACTTGCAGAAAATCAAAAGTCTACCGCGCATACTGCTGTTTAGATTCACAGCAGAGAAGCTTTCTCAAAACGACAAAAACTCACACAGCTTCTACTCACTAGTTCAACAAAGCTTTTACCCTACATCATCACAAGCACTGTCCGGGAAATGGCCTTAGACACGTAAGTAATGCATTGCATTGGATACACAGGGTCCAAAATAGGTTCTAAACGCCTCAAACTTAGACTGGCATAACTACATAAACATCGAGCCCTACAAAGTTGGTTAGTAGGGTCTCCAGTCCTCCACCTCAAAAAAAGACAAACATTTGTATTGCAGTCCAATATGAAATCCGATGCTCTCAAAAGGAAAATCAATAGATCCAACCAAAATTTACCCCTTATATGGTTAGAGACATACTGTGCGAGAGGCAGAGTAGGGATTGGAAGGGGGGGCCATTACATAATAGCTAAGTTTGTTGAGCTAAGGAAAACATTGTCAACACCAAAACTATCTCTACATTGCAAGTGTTAGAAGGTCGTAGAATACATTCAGACGCCATAAAACTAATACGTACTGGAGTACAATAGATTTCGGCAATTATTTGCACTATAGAAACAGTCTAGAGAGCATACAGCTGCTTAAATTCACAGCAGAGAAACTGTCTCAACACGTCTAAACTCGCACAATTTCTACCCACAAGTTCCAAAAAGCTTTTGCCCTCCATCCAACTAGACGGTGTTGTGAAAAGGGCTTACAAGACCAGGTAAAATGTTATATTGGATACACAGGCAGCAAAATTCATCTATACAACTCATGTGTTAGCCTGCATAACTATATCATCATTTAGCTCTAAATATTTCATTATTTCCATCCCCAGTTACCTGCTTCCTCATCCCAGACAAGACAACATTTATATTGCCAGTTCGATATGGACTTTGGTGCTCTTAAGAGGAAAATCAATAGCTCTATTCAATGTTTAGCCCTTATATGGATGGAGAGACAGGCAGTGAGAGGCAGGGTACGGAAAGGAAGAGAGGGGCGTTCCATAATAGCTAAGTTCATTGAGCGAATGAAAACATTGTTAGCACCAAAATTATCTCCACGGTGAAAGGGTTAGAAGGACATAAACACATTAGGGACTGCAGCCTAATAGTTTTCTAAATGTCAAAATGTCACACAGTTTCTCCGCTTCATAGTCAGTGAAGGGGAAAGGGATATGGCAAGCGCCTGATATGTTGCAATAGATACACAGACAGCAAAACGGCTTCTACACCGTACATGATTCATAACTTAGACTGGCATATAAACTACATCATCAATCAGCTAGAAAAGTTGATTACTTCCATAACAGCCAAGTGGGTTGAGCTAAGCAAAACATTGTAAATATATCAAATAGAGAAAGAAGACAATGCGAAGACGGACCTGGCACTGAAACTGAGTCTTGACAACATCCAAAGGCGTGGTAACAAAGGCCGCGAGCGCCCCGGCACCAGCACCAGCAGTGGCATGGACAAGCAAGGTTTCCTCATCCACATTATTACCATCTACATGATGCGGTGAAATCTCAACCAAACCCGTCTTAGCAGCCTCATACGTAGCGAAATGAACCGCAGTAAACGGTGCATTCATAAGAACAGTGGTCCTATACGAAGCGTAGAAAGCCTTGAACCCCTCATCCCTAAAAACCCGCTTAACACACTGCGAAACCCCAGTGTAGGCCCCGCCAACACCACCACCAAGCTGAAGCCTCTGCTTGACCATATCCATGGGGGTCAAAACGGCGTCGCTCATGACAGTGGCACACACCCCAGACGCTGCGTGTGCCAGGTGGTTATTCGGGTTTCCTTTAGACAAGGCCTTCTTGCAGAGCTCGTAAACCGAGAAGTAAACCGCGTGGGCGGGGCCAGCACCTAGGCCCATAGCGGCAATACCACGGTAAAACCCGGATGGGCCGTCGGATTTGAGGATAGCGCGGAAGGCGGTGCGGACACCGACGGATTTAATAGGGCAGGAACCGAGGGCTTGCATACGGGTTTTGATGGTGTCAACGGGGAACATAGCCATATGTTCAGCGCAGCCGGCGATTGAACCGGCAACCATGAACTGCCAGAATTGAAGACCATCGTGGGATGAGACCGCCTGAGTTTGGGTATGTGTATGAGTATGAGTCTGGTGCTTGGATATGCCATCGGTCATCGTTGTGGTGGTGGTGGTGGCGGCCATTACTTTCAACCAAGAATAATATAATAATAATATGATTGGAATTGAAAGAGTTGTGGTAATAGAAAGGTGAGATGGGGGTAAGTTAGTGGGAATCGTGGAAGATGAGAATTGGATTAGATGCAGCAGCAGTCAATTTGATGATAATTCCTCCTAAATTGATTTGAATGAACGGATGGATGGATTCAATTGAATCAGTATTTGGATTCAAGGAAGAAGAATCAAAGAGGATTGAGATTATGTTTCTATCAAGAAAGTAATAATACCATGTTTATTTTGGGAAACATTGATTTCATTTGGGTAAATATTAGGGTTTTCTGAGATTTTGGGTGCACCGATGCGCCGCTTTGCCGGAGACTCAACACTTAAGGTCCATTCCCTACTTTGTGGTCTTGATTCTTTCCTTTTTTTTTTTTTAAGACATCGTGCGTTATACATTCGAGTATATACGAGATCGGAGTGTCACGTCCTTACTTCTTGGGAGTATGAATAGGGCGTGTGCTACTTGTGTCAAGCCGACAATCTTGATCCAAGTCAGGCAAACTCCAACGAACAAGTATATCATTTGGAATATTGGTAGGAAATAATACAAGTACAACATTGTTTGTGCGGAATAAGTACAAGTATTAAATAAATAAAAGGAGGTAATGTACGAGGAATGCTTACACGATTATATTATAAGAGTGTGTCTTGAATATTACAAGATTACAATAATATAAAGGAGTGTGTAATTGTTTGACTAAATAAGAATACAATTGATTTGTTGAAGGAAAAGTGAATGAATAAAAATGAGGCCTAATGCCTTCTATTTATAGGCCTCCAAAATGGAAGTTGTGGCCGAACGGGTGCGTGCTTCGCTTCTCTTGGCTTTGGCGGGAATGGGGTGAAGGGGAGCCTCATCTTGAGCGAAATGGGGCTTTCGTTCCCCTTCATTGTTGGCGGGAAGGAGTGAGGCGTGCCCTTGATGGGCCTTGTTCATTTTGGCGCCAAAAGGATAAGGGAAAGGGGATGCATATTCCCTTCTCTCTTGAGGGAATATTCCTTGCAAGGGGGGATGTATTTGGTGTGTGAGAGAGGAATGGATAAGGATGAATTAAGGGGGTTGTATGTGGACAAGGGGTTTTAATACATGGTCCTTGGTCACATCTCTTGGCATCATTGCATCTCCTCGGCATATACGGACTTGTGGACTTCACAGTAGCTTGTCAGGCTAACCTCGACTGAGAGTGAGCTGCCTCCACTAAGAGTGAGCTGAATACACTTGAGTGAGCTAGTCTTGAGCTGGAGTGAACTGTAGTTGAGCTGCCCGGGACTAGTATGGACTTTGTATATGCGAGTATACTTCATGTAAGTTACGTTAAATATCCTTGCTGCATCACGGAAGCTTGAAATGAGCAAACCGTGACAGGAGGATGATGGTCAAATTGGATCGAGCCTTCCTATTTTCTCTTAGATCTCGCAATCATCTTCAGAGTTCCCATTCCCGTAAACCTGTAAAAAAATGTGTCTAATATTTATGTGATTTATCCCCTATTTTAGATCGTTTTCAATTTTATTTATGAACTCTACGGAGTGATTTTTGAGCGAATTTCGTCTTCTAGGTGTTTTGCATGTCTTATTACATTTTGTAGGAAATGAAGCGATTTTCTTTTGGTACGAATGAAGGGTTAGGCCCATGATAAATTAAACATTCGCTATTACAGAGGGAATAGCAACCCCAAATATGTCCTCCCGAAGGATGGAACATAGCTCATTAAAAGGAACATCTAAATGTGTAGTGAAAGTACTAGCTTGCACTCCTTGATTTGCTAGAAAATCCGCTGCTCAATTAGCTTCTTTGTAAGTATGCTCCAGCTTGACCGTCCAATAATTTCATGGCCTTTTCCAATCATTTGGCATTCCCCCGAGGAGTGCGACACTATGTGGAGCGAATCTTGGCTAGTATAAGGACATTTTGGGAAGATTCACGCATCCCGAGGAAGAAGAAATGAGACTTGGTTACAACTTGTTTGAATAAAGGAGCTCTAGTCGCGTTATGTAAGTATTCATGCCACCCAGTGCGCAACCCCTACCCCTGTGGGTTGTGGTTCTTGATTTTATTTGAAGAATTTTACTCTAAAATGGCTTTGTTACAACCCCTGTCGGGGTTGATTGTAACACTCCCTTCTAACCAGCGAGGGTAATTGAAGGTACTAGACCTCTAATTATACACCTCTAATTAGTTACCAAATTAATTGTTAATTTAGTTTTTAAGGATCTAGTTACATGCATGATTATAAGATGGTTTAAAATAGCTAAAAAATAGATTTTTCTTACATTGCTTGATGGAAATTATGGCCACAACACAAGGACTCCTTCCTTGTGTTGTTCTTGAGCAAAAATATCAATGGAAGAACCTCCAATCTTCAAGTTTCCATAGTAGGAAAGCTCCTCTTGGTGGCACCCAAGATTAGCCCAAAAATCCTATAATTTACTAACTATATAATATTATTACACCAATAATATTAGATCATGTTTTATATTTGTGAATTTATTTGATGAATAATTTGATCAACTATTGATCATAAAAGAGGAAGAAGATGAAGAAAAATGAAGGAGGAAAAAAATGTGTTTGTTCTCATATTTTTTATTTCCTCAAAATTTCATCATCTAAAATGTGTGTATGAGATGGGTATTTATAGGTGTGAAATGTAAACAATTTAGATTCATAAGTTAGTGGGTTGGTGGATTAGACACTCCACTAATTTAGGTGGTACAAATGGACTTATTTTGAGTCCATTTCGATTTTCGACATTTGTCCCACAAATTCTTATAAGACTTATATTTAATTATCTTATATAATTAAATATTAATTTAATTTAATTTAATTTAATACAATTATTTAACACTTAAATAATATAAATTAACAAATAATTTACACTTAACTATTAAGGGACATTTTATCATTTTATC
>VHZZ01000006.1:1156556-1168065 GCA_009801015.1 Silene noctiflora
GTCCCTTCAGACCAGCTAGAGTATCTACCGATTCTTCAGCCGCAACAAGTTATGCACGTTATGYAGCTTGATCCCATTTTTGAAAGAAATGCTTGCTGGACACTCTGCCTCAGTCGAGAGAGAAGATTGTTCAACAATCATGGTCTTATTTTTCACGTACTTTGCAGTGTGTGCTTGAACTAATCAACCACCAATGAAAAGGAACGGTGTTAGAGGCAGATGGATGAATATCCTTAATCTACAAGTGGGCAGAGAAGATAAAATATCTCCATTGACATAATCTTCATAAATTAACAGTGTGTCATTGCTCAGGGACTAGTCATCATCATGACCAGGCAAAATAGGACCTAAGATGCTACTAGTTCGGGTTGACAAAAATTAACTCAAAACATCGTACTTAAAAAATTGTTCTAGGTGAGTTTAACTCAAGTAAAGATGACTGCCAAGGCATGGTTTCAGAACTGCTTCAGAGTGGATGAGATACTTAGTAGGGTCATATGTTCTGCAGAGAAATCATATTACATCCATAATGACAAAAATGGGACTCGAAACTAGGCCGATATGATCATAGGGAGGCTTGTGTATAGGTAACTTCAAGGTCATAGAGACCCAATACACTAAAATAATCAAGAATAAGCCTATCTAGGTAATTACGTAATTTTTATGTATATAGATTATAGGCGTAGCAGAGGATTACGCTTTGGCGACCAAGGCTATACCATGATGCGCGCCATACTGACAGGCATACCAAAACCCGAGGAAAGGTGTGACTGACTATTATGCACGCCATGATGCCTTGATTGTCAGGCATCAAAGGCGTCCACCACATATGTGATGTGCCTTCATGTGTTAAAGGTGTGTCATGGCCAAGGGTTACCCCGTAAAGGCTAGATACAGGCAGAATAGTACCTCCATATGTCTCCAAGTGGACCTAAGGTGTCTAACAGTTGATGTCAATGATCAAGAGAGAAGATATCACTTTCGCCAAGGCTATGCTGCTAGAAGTAAATTTAAAGAGCATATGCTGCACCAGTCCAAAACAGGTGTTTAATACAGTAAGTGGTACTTTTGGTAGCCCATAAACTGTCCATATATTAATTGATTTCTCCATAAAGTATGACACATTTGAGCAGCCAATTATAGTGATTAGAAGCAAAGCTCTAGCATGAGAAGTTATGCAAGAATTTGTGGGGGATTATGTCGTCCAAGCTGCATTTTCAAGCTCAGTACATCTCAGAAACAGCAATTCTAAAACCCCCAAAATTACTTAGTCAATCAAAACATCTCAGAAACAGCGGGTTACATGTCAAACGCAAACTAAGTTCGCAATGTTACATGTGTGTCTTACCAGAATGGTTTGATGATAATTGGAAAGCAGCATCCTTAAGCCTGTGGATTCTATCAATGCTCCTCATCTTTTCAGGTAACTTGTCATGGCCTTCATCACCATTTCTATCGAAGCATGATATAGCATTCTCACATGCCTAAAAATAGAGGAAAAAAGACAATAAATGCTATGACTATGACTATGATCTGTTGATATGTCCCTAATTTCAGTCATTAAGCCAGGTTATCCGAAATCCTAGAAAGGCAAATGGGACACATTGAAGGATAGGGGAAAAGTTGAATATAGTGACTGCTGAAACAAGGCTCAACTGTGGTCATAAGTCAGGATTTACAGTACCTTTGCGGCGACAGAGTAGAAAGCATTCTGAAAAGCATCTTCTGCAAACTTCATCCATTCATCAGAAGTAACTTGAAAGTGCGGGTGAGTGGCGGCGCTTGAATCACGTAAAACGAGTCCCTCATATCGCAAAGACAAGCAAGTCTACGTGCAAATTCAGAAACACATATAGATAAGTGAATTTGCAACATTCAGATACGATAATAGTTCATTAAAAAGCAGGCTCAAAATGAAAAGACCTTTAGATCATTAAGAATGACGAAGGCGCGAAGGAAGAAGTCAAGAGTAGAGAGCCTATGTAAGATCGGTTTATCGACGGATTGGCGAATAATTGTTACATATTGTGATGTGAGAAGTTGAACAAGATCAGTCCGGAGATGCTGCATTTCTTTAACATCTTTAGATGAAGACAGCAATCGGTCCAGAATTTCAAGTGTAGACTCGTCCAATCTGTTGCAAATCCAAATGAAAAATGCAAACATTATGCACTAAATTCAAAACCAGTAAAAGCGAGAAACATCGAAGATATCGGAGTTGAAGAACGAAAACCTGTTTGAATTGAGACGGGAAGAGAAAAGAGCGAGGGCATCCGCCATTGTTTGTATTTCGTACTGCAGATATTACGAGGGAAAATGCGAAGTGGGGATATGCTTCCTTCTCAACTGTAACAGTGTGTTTGAATAACCAATTGGGCTTTATACTTGGACTTTCCTTCAAATTGGCCTCTTTTTTTTATTTGTTTTATGGGCTTGAATTTGGGGATATGATGCTAATTGCTAAACTATATAAATATGGAGCGGCCTTTATTATACGGACTATAGCCTAATCAATTCATACTTATGCGGTTATGCCATGAGTATCTTTAAACTAACGGGTCATTTTTGCAAGGAGTTGTGATCGGTTGTCACCGAATTCAAGTGGGGGCCATCAATTGGTAAGAGGAAATCCCGTGGCTTCCATGGGACATATTATGCAAACCAAAGTGATAAAATGGGGTTGGCCAACCAACATGGAGAATATCGGGTTTTAAAGGACCCAATAATATGATTAGAAGTCATTGGGCCTACGGTGATAATAGTCTAATATCTAGGTATTAATGAAATGGCCCATATACTAAAACTCCCCTTAATTGTCGTTTTTGATATATACTCCGTAGTAATTACTTTGAAGAAGATCAATTGGGGATGGATGAAGTTAAAAGCCAGGAGAAATCAAAACGAAGAAGAGGTCGACGGGGTAAGGGTGGTGCTACTCCAACTATGCCCTCCGCATTTCAGGTATTGATACCCCAACCTCAACCTCAACCTCAACCTCAGGATGACATCATCTCCCACAACCGCAGTAAAATCCAAGTACTCCGTGAGGATCATCAGGAGATGCTCGCCACACGCGTGGCTCTTCAACAGGACCTATCCGTCGCCCACCAACACCTCCGCCAACTAGTCGCAACTGCCCGCAAGGTCAAGGAGGACACTGATTTGGAGGTCAAGGCTGTTTTGGAGAGGTCTATTGGGGTTGAGTCCCAACTCGGTGCTATCCAAGCACTCCAATCCGAGCATGCCCAGGTTGTCGCCCATGTTCGCAGTCTCACCCACTCTAATATTCAGCTCCAGTCTGAATTTAACCGTCTCGATTCTGAGTTGCATAGGATTCGGATGGATGCGGCCGAGGTGGCTGATCTTAAGGCTGATCTTCACACCTTGCGACTCGAACTCCGCAAAGGAAGGTCGGTCTGTCCGTCTGTCTGTCTGTCTGTCTGTCTGTCTGTCTATCTATTTTCCCTTTTTAGAATAGAATAGCTGATAGTATATACTAGTCTACATTGTGGAATGTTGTTTAAATACACAGAGGCGCTATTGAGTTTGAGAAAAAGACGAGAACAGCTAACCTACAACAGTATCAGGAAATGGACACCAAAATCACAGAAATGAGTAATGAAATTCAGAGACTGCGTCCTCATTTACCACCCTCTAATTCAGGTATCAACTTTCTCTTTTCTTTCTCTTTTCTACTTATTCCACTCCTTTCACCTTTGTATCTGATGATGCCATGGGATTTGGAGAGTGTGTTGTCTTGACTCTATCTAATGCAACTTCGTCTGCCGAATCTGAAACTAAGGAAAAGAGTCCTTTTTTTTCCATGCCTAAGAGACTTTATAGGATGTTCGCCTTCAATGGTAAGATAGGAAGCGATCGATCATAAACTTCCACTTCAGCTATAATTGTGTTCTACTCATATCATATTGTTCTTTTCTATGGCTCCCCTAAAATCTTGTTCTAATTGAGTGAATTATAGTGAGCAGGTTTTTTAGATAAACTGTTAGTGAAAGTAAACTAGAGAGTATGTGATAGGGTTGAGTGGGATAGTAGGCTAGACCTGAAATTGACCCGCAGTGATAGGTATGAAATATACCCCCATTACTAAAAGACAGGCTATATGTCCAGGAAACTACTTCTTAGAATAAACTACTCACGTGGCAGATGTCTGATAAATAAGTTATAGCAGGGCAGTGTGAGAGAAGCATCCGATTTTTTACATACTTAACCAATAAGATGATGAAACGGCGTAGGATCTTACCCTTTCTGCTTTAGATCTTAATTCAATAAGAAAATCATATATAAAAAAATGAAATTTAGTTGTGATCCTCTTTCCTTTTCCTGCTCTTTTTGTAGCATTCGGATACGCTCCAGGAGCTTCTCATATCCATTTTCCCGGTCCTTATTCTGCCCACTATCCTATGCATCAGGTACCCTTCTCTTTTATTTTCACCATTTCATTCCTTAATTTGTACTTCTTCATTAGATACCTTACTTGAATCTTGTGTTTCGAGGATGTTCTATCCTTTAATCCTATAACCAGTTGGTGCTGTGTGGGAGTATCATTCATTCCTTGACCTTTGCTTCAAATTTATATTATCTACATTATTTTTGAACACTAAATATCTAATGCTGCTACCATAGTACCATGGCACTTCCAAGTGCCAAGTCCCATACATTTAAATAATTTGCTCTTATAACACCTTGGGTAAGACTACACACATCCGCCCTCCCCTTACCCCGCAGTGCGGCAATGGGGTAATGTTGTTGTTGTTGCTGTTAAAACACCTCATTTAAGCTGAATTTGGTTTGTTGGAAACCATATTTTACAAACTACTTGGGATGGATGGAGCAAAACGAGGAGAAATTCCGGTTCTTTCAAAGAATCTAATTTTCCATAGCCTAGGAAGGAGTGACACTTTTCCCCCCACTTCCCGCCTTTTCCACATCTGGTCTTCCTCATGCTGCCTATCTTTCTTTCTTTGTTAGTTTGTCCAGCCGAGGAAAGGGAACTACTTTCCTGCACGACTTTTTATATTCATTAATTAAAGTTTTGAGTTTTCAGCCTAGTAGCTAAGATTGAGGTGTTAATAAGACAGGTTAGTATGCCATTCCCCTTTGGTTGTACCGTTTCTTGTGCCTCATTATAACGGAAAATTCTCCATTTTGTATTGGAAGATAATTGACATCAACATAAGCGACTCTACAATGTTATCGCCAAAATCCAAACAAAAACATCAAGCCTACATAGTATATCATGGTTTTCATGGCTTTGTGCCTATGTGGTTATCTACTTATCTTTCACCTTCTTAAGTTATTTATAAAGTCGGCATAATTTCCGAAACTATGACTTAACCATGAGTCTTCTGTTATGCGGGAAGAAATTTTTATCTCAGATAATCAAATGGTTGACGCTGCTTTATGAGTGGAATTTATGTTTGAAAATCCATTTCCCTGTAGTTTCAACACTCAAGATTGAGCCTGTTGGCTGTTGCTGCAATGCATGTTATGTACTTATGTCTGGCAGTTAAGTAGAATTTCCAATTTCTAGTAATAACCTGAAGAATGAAGAGTAGGTAACAATTGAAGTTTATCATTGGGTGAATTATGGACATGGTAATATTTAGTTATCTACCTAGCATAACTTCTAAAAGAAACACTTACTTAAACCCCACTTGCACGCTTGCTTTATCTTGATGATATTGTGATAGGTTAGAATAATGTGTGCCTTGAAAGGCACACGATAACATTGTATACTTTCTCAATTGATCATGAGAAGTCATCTTTTACTTTATTACTGTGTTTTCAAGTTATTATGGGATATTAACGACTCTTATGGTAGACTGAGAAAGTATAGAATGTTAATGTGTGCCCGACTGCCCTCAAGGCACATGGCCACATGTAAGATTTTGTTTTGGAAAGTGTTGTACTTAGTATTCCATAAAAATAGTTTTGATAACATGAAAAGAAGAGTGTAGTAATGATGTTCAAGAGTATTTGACTGTATTGATACTGAATTCAGGCATGTCATATCATTCCCACGTGTTTGCTTGGATAGTGAACTGGATAAGTCTTGAGAATTGAGATTGGTGTAGTGCTTAGAGATTCAGTTTGTCCTGCCAGTGTCTTTTATTTCAACAAATCTTTGAATCTGAGCTCAAAATCATTTGTCCTTTTAAGCTTGGAGAAATCAAAGATTGATAGCTGAAAGACTAATTAGCAAAAACTGAGGGTTGGATTATATCCCAAGTATTTGAATTGCCATTGATAAGAAACATTCACATTGAACCCATTGCTTAATTCAAAAATGTAATACTCTAAGTAACGCCAGTCTAAATCTATGCAGGCAACAGCTCCACTACCTGCCGCTGCCGGTGATGCAACCACACCTCCAACAGCTGGTCATCATCCATTTGAGACGCGTCAAGCTTATTTACCGACTAGATAAGCTCTCTGTGATGCAGGCATTACAAGGTCGCATTACAAGACATAGCGCGTCGTGCAAACTTGTTTGAAAACCAGACCACGTCACTAGAAGTTAGGAGCAAAAGGTACATCAATTGTAGTCATCTTGGCTTAGTAACATAGATTGAACGGATTTTAGTTTCATATGGATATCATAACTGCGAAACTATGTATATACGTGTTCAGCAATTCTAAACTCCTTACTGGACGAGATTGTTAGCTATTGTGTAGTACTTGGTTTATATTACTCATAATTTTTAGCCTGAATTAATCAAGCCTGGCTTCTATAGCTCTATGCCAACCACTGAGCTATGGAGGGGACAAGAGATCATGAAATCAGACTTGCGTTGGCCAAGCTATTGGTGTGCTTCATACAGAGTTGTATTTCGCTCTGCATTTAGAAGTGGAAGATGGAATAATTATGGAAAGCAAGAAATGATTATGAAAATTGCTCAAACAGGATGGCATTGTACCTTGAAGGTGGTTCGTTTATTTATAAATTCGATACTACTGGAGTTTTGGTCCACGCTTGAGTCTGCTCTTACAACTTCATTTACGCCTCATGATGTATCTCGGCACAATTTAAGAGCATGTACGATAATAAAAAGTTGAGAGCACATGTTTTACTCTTAATTGACGTACTCCTGGAGGGGAAAAAACCCAAAGAAAAACAGTAGAATTCTTCAATTTGGTCTCCACATTTTTTGGTGTCACCTTACTTACCTCTCTTACATTTACATCCAAAAAGGATAATTACTTCTGCTTTTCCACTTTCTACAAGAAGATTCAAATAGAACATTGAAATGGAAAGCACAGAAGAGCAATCTACTACAGGCAAAATACATTTTTCTCCAATATCATACAGCGCCTTCAAGAGTGCACTCGCAGAACTCCTATCCCTGGACAACCAATGCTAAGATTGGCACCAAACCATCAAATAACATACTACAAACTTCATTCTCGACCAATGTTGCACGCTATTTCATATTCTCATCTATTTGCATCCCGCGCGTAACATGGCTGAAAATATGTTCCTACATTCCTACCAAAAGTTCTGATTTCTCAACGTACCTCGATTATAACACCGCGGTTATCACTGTTGACAGCAGAATTACATAGATCAATGAAGGTACATGGAGGCATGCTGCGTAAGAAGTACTAAGCTGCACAATGAATCTACAGCTACCTATCGATGGATCAACAGTAGTAACCAAGCCTAACCCATCATAATCACAGCTCTCTGGGCTTTGGTTTTGTTGCTGATAATAGCTATTAAATGCATATGATATATTTGCCGGCCAGCTCAAGTTGCCACAAGATCCACCAGGGGTCAAGGTACTGCAGTCTGATGCTGAACACGCTTCCCATCCACGTGCACTGGCATTCGCCATATCTTTGTTGTTGTTCACTACGCACCATCTGGTAGTCAGATAGTCCACATTTTGGGCATTAACAATACCTTTGGATCCCTTCCCCAGATCAATCCGGTATTTTGCTTGTCCGTCGAATGTGAATATTCCCATGTGTCTCTCAAAATTACCATCACTTATGTTTCTTTGATCTTCGTCCAAGAGGCTGAGAATGTATGCTTCCTTAGGTGGGGCACGCGGCCTAAGTGGCGTCCCTGTTTTTGTTTTAAGGTGATTCAACAGGCCCTTCATGAATGATTCGGCCACAGATGAATTGGCATTAAGTGCTCCGTCTGTGGGCCACCCAATCTGGCTGATGATGATTTCCATTTGGGGAAACCCGGCATTTGATAATGCAGTAACTAGGGTATCGTAGCTCAAGTCAAAGCTGTTGCTGTAGAGTCGGTGGCTATCTTTCCTAGGATGAGACGTTTCTCTGAAAATAGAGAAATGCAGGGAGATGTTTCGATCTTGCTGGAGAAGATGAAAGGGGGATATGCTGGCGAAGAATGGAGAATTATGTTTTGAGAGAAATGAAAGTAGTTGGACCATGGTCTTGTTGAGATCGGACCTAAAATGTCCTTGGGAAGGCAATCCAGAACCTGACTGAAAGCTATCATAGCTGCACGGAACCATGACTCTGACACGGTCAGCTAAGTTTGCCTTTACCAAAGCTGCTTGGATGTTTGTAACAGCTCCCAGCACAAATGGAATGTACTGCCCACCATAAGCCTGTAGAAACGGCTCATTTCCAACAGCTATGTACCTGTTACAGCGAGAGCCCGTAAATTGTAGCAGCAAGTGAAGTATGAAGCACGAGGAGAATTCTGAATCATTTCAGACAGAAAAAAAAAACACCAGTAGTTGGAGTAACAAAACCGTAAAAAGCAATGATTAACAGCTATTGATTCCAAAGCTGTTAACCACTTGCACTGAAATGGACAATTTATTGATGGATCCTTGAGCTAATTAGTATCAGCATTGAGCAATCAAATTCCAGATTAGGTTAAACAAGTGAAGAAGATAGGCAATTAAGGTGAAATGAAAAAGGGAGTATACATACCGAATGCGAGGAGAAGGAGAAGGCAAGGCGAAAAAGCGAGTGAGGTTGTCATGAACCCAGGTGCGAGCGAAGTGTAAAGAGGAGTTAAAGTGGGGAAGCATGGAATTAGGGATGCCCACAATAAGCTGAATATTAGAGGCGGAGAGTGCGTCGAGTACAGTAGGATCGGCGTCAAAGAGCCTGACATGGGTGACATTGTTGTCTTTGAGCAACTGCACAACATTGGAAGGAGGGAGTGGGTGTGACGCGTCTCTACCCCAGTTCACTCCAATGCTGCTACTGTTACTCACCCCAGCAGCAGCAGCTAATACTACTACTACTATTACCACTACCAATACACTACACTGATGCCACATTCTCTTCAATTCAAATTATTTTATGTTGGATTTGGTCAAGTGGGAGACTGGGAGCTCACCTTTGCTTTCTTTATGGATGATTTATGGGAACTAATATTCTGCCCCACTTGACTACTTAATTAACAGAAGGTCTTACTTAAAACGGATAGTGACCCTCTCACACAAATGCAAGTAAGAGGCTTAGTTCTTGTTTACCTTTGAGTCTTGGGAAATTTGAGCTGAATTTCGGGGACGAAGTTCTTTTTAAGGGGGGAAGACTGTAATACCCGCCCTATTAGGACCCTTGACTGTCGTTGACTGAACCTTGTGTACTTGCCCGAGTCTTGGTTTGTCCTTTGTAGTAAATGCTGAGGAGTGGTGACTCGATCTAGTGGAGTCCACTCGATCGAGTAGCGTCGTTACTCGATCGAGTAGGGGGCACTCGATCGAGTAAGTTAGTTACTCGATCGAGTAGCTCGTGTCCAGCGACAAGATATATATATATCGCGATATCAGAAAACCCGCATCATTTCTTTTTCATTTTCTAAACCTAGATGTCGTCGTCTTGCCTTTCTTCTCCTGTTCTCACCCTTTTGAGGAGTTGGGGAAAATGAGTCGCCTTGGGGGACGGGAGCATGCGTTGGGAAGCAGTCTCGTTGCCGGGATGCTGGTATAGGTATGTGTTATCGTTGTTGTCATCATCATCTCTGGTAGTTTAGTGACGTGTGTAGTAAAAGTGTTAGATATCGTAATGTTTGTATAGGATGTCAATGGTTGCTTGTTGTTGTGAGGCTGCGTGCGGAATCGCTGCGGTTTGCTAGAGGTAGGGTTTCCCTACTCAGTACTGTATTTTGGGTTGTCCTGTGTTGATATTCGTGTTGTTTGAATGATTCGGTTGCTGTTTCATAATTGGCATTGTTATCTGATTATTATGTTATAAATGTTATATGTTGGTTGTATGTGGAGATGTGGTGTATGTGTGGTGTTGGCTGTGTTGCGAGGTGTGTCCTCGGCTGAGTGGAGTCACTTGCGGGAGTGGCTTCACACCCTTGATTCGCCCTCCGTGGAACTCGCCACGGGAGGGGATGTGCACATTAAGGAACAAGGTTTTCACTCGTTGCAATGAGCGGGGCTTAGGTGGGTGTGGCTGCGGTCCCCCACTGGCAGGGCTACACACCTTGGGGTGTAGTCGGTGATGTGATGTGATGTAATGTGGCGTGGGATGGAGATGGAATGGTGTGATGCTTTGTGTGTTATTGTTACCGTTGTTGTATGCTTTTATGGTACTGACCTTGTGTGGTATTTCTTTGTTTGTTTCTTTGTGTTGTGTCTGCCGTGATCCTTATGGTGAGCAGTCAGTCTTGACAGGTTGTCTTTGGAGTCTTGTTGGGTGTCGGAGGGACGAGTTGCTACGAGTCACAACGGTCTAGATACGTAGTTGATAGTAGTATGAGTTGTAATTTTCTTCCTTTGTCTATAACTTGTAATAATTTGTAAATACATTAAATGTTCTTGTATCGACGTTTGATCATTACTTTGCCTCGGGTAACCGAGATGGTAACGCCTTTATCTGTTGAGGAAGGTCTTGTTAAGGCTCCTTGGTAGATGGGGGTGTTAYAGTACCAGGTCGTGCTTCTTTATGTTCTGGATTTTATATCATGTATCCAAGGTCAACTTAGGAATTACTCTATTCAATTTCARTCCCAAATAAACCATTTTTAACAAGTATTAGATTTCCGTCCAAGACTGGTTTTTCGCACACCGATATATAGCTTCGAATGTCCTCTGTTGCTCCCTAAAATTTGTGAGGCCTCTTTGTCTRGCCCGAGAAATCGTCCCCGTGATTTACAGACATTTTTGTTCCGGGACGATAGAATCCCAAAAAATGTGTATTATACAATTCAATTTGAGTCATTCGAGAGGYCGTATCGAGTCGTGCTTCGTTTTCTCATGGTTTTTCTACCACTTGTTCGATGTCGCTTTAGGAGTTATCCAATTCGATTTCAGCCCAAATAACAAGTATTAAACCATTTTTAATGAGTATCCGATTTCCGTCCGAGACTAATTTATTGCACACCGGCAGCCTCAAATGTCCACGGTTGCTTTTCCAAATTTACGAGGCCGCTTTGTCTTTTCCAAGAAACTGTCTCTATGATTTATGGATATTTTTGTTGCGGGACCTGAAATCCTGAAAACTGTGTATTACACTTCAATTTGGGTTGTACCGGGCTGTGCTT